>JAVXUL010000020.1:5993492-6004491 GCA_035590515.1 Trichilia minutiflora
CTCAAAACGGTGCCGTGTGATAAAGCATGCTGGATCCAAATGCTTGCTGGGCCTTGGGCAACTGGGCTGTAGGTGGGTCTGGGCCTATGGGCTGGGCCGCGGTAAAATCCCCCAACAGAATTATTCATACATTAAGGTTCAATTCTTCAGATTTTTCTTCATTTTTTTGAATAAAAACATAAATTTGTGCATTTCCAATATAAGCTAAAATACATCAGAATATCAAAGAAATTTATCCAAGTATTTAACCAAGTTAAAAATATATATATATATGATTCTATATTACATCAACACTATCAAGAAAAAATTGTTACTCATCATTCGCCATTTGGTGATGTAGGTGTATTCCACAGAAAATTCCGAAGGTTAAAGGAAGAATTGGGAAGTTCTTTCATCATTTTCTCAGACATTCACACAGCTTTAGGTTGGATTTGCTCAAAATCAAAAACCTCAAACAGGAGGCGCCGTACATCTGACTTCCCATATACAGTGTAAGCAAGCCCATGGAGGGCTTGCTGAACAGCGGTTGTGGCAGGGTTTCTCAGTCTACGATTGTGCTCGTATGCATCTTGAACTTGTTCAGAGTATATGATATAGCGGTGAAGATTCTTTTCCCTGAGATACCTTCCGCAGAACTTGTTCATAAGAATACGTCGGTGCTTCTCCTGCAGCCAGTGTCCAGGAGCATCGAGATGTTTCATCAGCAACCTCTCAGCCATTACAAGATCCTACAAAATAAGGAAAATGGACACACTTGAATATTAGTTTATCCACAAATGACGTGCTTTCATCTAATTTTACTTATTTTTTGAAGCTCCTTTTAAGGTTGTTGACGGTAGAAGAAAGAAACATTATTAACCTGGATCTTTTGGCCGACATACTCTAGTCGCTCATAGCAAAACCGAGGATGCTCAAACTTGTATTTTGATGGATGCAAGAAACAAAGCTGTAATCCAGGAAGAAATGAAGCAACAAGTTAAGAAATAAATACCCAGGTGAGTGCGTTCACATGCCAAAAATCCTATAGAATGTGCATAGTATCTGTAAGGGATATTTGGCAATCCATTAAATGAACTTCGCCCATGAATGACAAATGGTGCAAGAAATAACTATATTTCACGCAGAGGTTCGTATTTGAATGGTTCAATTCTTGGGAATAGATAGATTTAACACAAAGCTGAACCATTGAATTTCATGATAAATGGAAGAAAATTGTATGCATATGCTATGAAAATGAGCATTGATGTTAGAAATGGCCCAAACCAGGATTGATCTGCTATAAAAATGCTCATCTATTTCATTGTTAATTGTTTCATCATTTTTTTTCTTATGCTCTTAAAATAACACATACATTAATTCAATGAATGTTGCTCTTCACTAAAACAATCAGAAAAGGCAGCATCCAATGAAATAATAGTTTAGGGTAAAAAATACAAGTTTTAATAAAGGTATTGCACACATATACATAAAGATAATATTCAAAGCAACAAAAAAAACTACCTGCAGCCCAAGTCCAAGTTCAACATTCCTGGCTTCAGTAATTTCGGGAATTCTGTCTTGTACTTGCAAAGGATATCCCAGTGTATGCATAACATGGGGTCTGCTGTCAAAATCCCACAGATTTCCTCGAAACCGATGCATACCTGGTGGAACACAAGCCCTGAAAAGCCTTGGGTGCGCAAAGAGAGCATCTTCAGGTGGCTGTAAAGGAAATAAGAATTAACTAAAGGATGATTCCAACACAGACAACAATGAAATCCCCTTTGTTAAGGTAAAATTAAATTGCTACCAAATCTATTACATCACTCTGTAGATATAGTAAGCTTCAAATATTATTTCCTTCTTTGTAATTCTAAAACTGCCATGACATTCAGATATAACATTGTCCGGTACTAATTTTTTAATCACAATCATATACCATCCAGGCCCTGGCATGCTAAGGCTGCAGAAGACGAAAGCAAATATTTATTTTCATTTCTTGCCTTCCCAACAAAGTTATGCAGTTTTTCTTTTTTTTTCTTTTTCATTTGTAATTGAGAAATTATACAAGAATGAAAGGACAACAGAATAAAGCTTGCCTTGTAACCTGCGACATCTTGCCAGCTAAGCTTATTGCCTTCGAATTCAACAGACACATAGTCTACATCTTCAAGTTGCCGCCTTAATTTTGGCTGGCAGTCCTCAGCCTCTGGATCCATCCCAAATACTTCAAAAAGAACACGATATACTTCTGGCATACCAAAACACAAATATATAGCCCCAAACAAAGCCCAGAACACAGACCTGAACATAACAGCATAAATTTAGCAATCACTATGTTCTATCCCCCAACTGATCATCTTATAGGCCACCAGCACCATTATGACAGACAATTTTACGATAAAATTGCAAACTATAGTTAGTTAAACAGATTACAGTTAGGATGATTAGGTCCACAACCTTATTCATCACAACTTTGAGTCCAAAGCCATTAAATTGGTAGCAGTGAAATGAATATATAAATTACATACTCTAAGCTTTAGGTTAGCATGGTCAAAAGAATCGCAACAGCAACTTTCATTCTTCAAGCACTTCCAAAGAACTATCATTCATCCACAACATCACATATTCGAATAAGAGTTTGTTGTCTAAGAAACACAATCTTCCATCTTATATGAGATGATTCCTCAGAATTTCATCTTCCAAACAGTAAACCCTACTCTAGCCTCATCAATTTCTGACCTTTCATTGTCCTCAAAACTCTATTACTCACATGACCTTAACAGGAGTTCACGAATCTAACTGCATTAGGCCCTACTTGCATTGATATTTTAGGCTTTGGCCCTGAAATTGCAGTTCCTTGTAAACAACGAGATTAGCATCAAACCAATTGTTGATATTTGATAACTCAGTCTTCTAAATTTTATAGGGTAGCTCATATGAAAAAATGACTTTTGCAGCACAGTTATGAGATCACAAATATAAACTTAATCCTAAAGCTTCCAAGATGGATGGGAACATAGAAGAATGCTCAAAAGTTGATAGTATTGTCATCATTCCATCGATTGGTTCCCATTTCAGTTGATCACTTTGTGTCTACTCCATGGTAAGAAAGGAGAGACTCAAGACCACAAAATCTAGGAAAGCACTCCCTAGTATGTATAGCAGTTTCATTATATATAAGTATATGACTGAGCAAGCGCAAGGCCCAACAAGAAAGAAGCTGAATTTCCACCATACAGAATCCTGGTTCTCCAATAGCTGCAAGGAGTAAGTATTTTGTTGATATAGTCAATTGCCAAATCATTTTCTTGTTCGCATTGAGGCAGTGGGTTCTTGACAGGAAAAAATTCTGGTACTACTGGCAGACAAGTAGTATCAAGCTCACATGATGCCTTCATCTGAAACCAGAATGGTGGGAAGTGAACCCATTTGCTAATTTATTCTCGATTTACCAGTGCAATACATTTGTATTATATTGTGTAATAATGTTTGAATCCCAAGGTGTAAACTCCACATGGCTTTTAAAACACTAACTTTGACTTCTTGATGTACATAATTGAGCACTAAAACATAATAGATATTGAAATTTCAAGCACAAGCATATTAGAAGAGGGGAAGTTCTCTTCAACAATTAAGTTTCAATCTACGAGACATCAAAACAAGTGACCCACTCCAGATTCTAGCGCCACCTTCCAAATAAAAAGTCATCAACTCAACCATCCAACACAATCAATTCAAACTTAACCACAAAAAAGGCTTTAACAAAAGCAAGTTTCTACGTCTAATCAAATCTCAGGCTCGAGCAACACTCCATTCTCTAATAAACATCAACGTACATAAGACATGTTTCTCCAATAGAACATCAAATTCATTTTACCCACAGCACTATGTCTTGCATTGTTCTAATCTCATAAAACAATTTCAAGTTAAAATGGAAGACCAAAACAATGAACCAAATAATTCTCCAAAAATAAATAACGACACAACATAAAGAAAACGCATCAAAATGTAATGAAGCATAATATTCACAGAAGCAAGTTATTTTAACCCCAAATGTAAAACGGAAACAAACTTACTTCACAGGCGGTTCCCGTTCTTTCCGAATCAACCTGTCCATATCATCATAAGGAAACACCAAATTCTGCAAGCTAGCAGATTTAATCCACTTGGGCAAGTTCCTCTTGCCAATCAAACCAAACACTCTTTCTCTTATCGGAGCTGGCGATTCTCTTGGATACCTCTGCAAGAAATACTCACAAAACGCCATTTCAAGCACAAATTGGCCCAAAAAACACAACCTTGAATGTCCCGATCTCACATGCCTAGTCTTAGTCCTCTCACAAGACGGATGCTGAAACGCTAAGTACAACAATGTATCAAAATGTTTAGCCGGATTATCATCTCCAAGTTGATCAGACGGCTCTAGAGAATACCCCAAAGCTTGCTTTGCCTCAAGCAAGTATTCGTCTATCCATGTTTTATCCGCATTGTTAAGACGGGACGAAGGCAAGCAAGAACTCAACAAAGGGAATGATTTTAAAGACAATTGTGGACTTTTTAAAAATCTATCAGCTAGTTTCTTGTCATCAAGTGGAGGTCTTAAAATAAACTTCTTTGGGGGAACCTTTTTCTTCGGAGACGTTACTTTTTTCCGTTGAGCAAGCTCTTTGAGGAGTTTTTGTGGGCTGTTTTGGGGCAGCTCCTGCTGTGGGTCGATTGCTACAGCCAAAATACGGGGATTTTGCCAATTGGGTTTGGCGAGTTTTAGTGTCTTTAAAGAAATTTGGAGTGGAAATGGAGAGATTGAAGACGAGAAAGAGATATTATCAAAAGAAATAGGAGATGAAAAAGACGAAGAGAGTTCCATATTTAGAGTGTAAATATTATGGAGTTGTGAAGCGATTTTTAGTGTAATTCTTCCAGGAAATGAAGTCTGTTCTGTTAGATCGTGTATGAATTTTGTTGCTGCCAACGATGAATGGCGTTTTGTGTGTTCTGCTGCAGGGGGTTTGGGGCTGTTGAAAAAATTGTGGTTGGGTGGATAAAATGAACTGAAAGAAGCGAGGCGCAGTAGCGCCGCCAAATGGTAGCTCTGGCTGAAGAGATATTTCCGTGAGATGCCATCGGTTTAGTTACGGAATCTGGGATTAGTGGTAATGAAACGCAGTGCCGTTTACCAATAATATAAAGGGCCTTGTGAAGTACTGATATCAAACGGTCCATGTAGGCCCATTTATTTTTCAAACTAACAGGCTTAGTGTTATACCCAAATATCGAATTGTTAGTTGGACGAGTAATTGTTAAAGTTGAGAAGAGTCTCGAGTCCTTAATGTATGTTCATCAATAACAATATGGCTTCTAATGCAAAGAATGATGACATAATTGAACTGGGCCACACAATTTGCTATTTTGTGTCTGTTTAGTGTAAAAAAACTAAATGACAACATTTATGGGTAGCTTCTTGCATTTATTTTAATTTCATTTATTCAATTTGCAAATACAATGTAATTTTTGCTTTTTCCTTTCGTTTTTTATTCAAATAGATTATAAAATTTATAAACTATTGTTTATAAGGTTCCTTTAAAAAAATAGTTTAGTTGATTAGCAAGAAGTTAAGAAGTATTAAAATAGCTTAATGGAATGGATCAGAAAGAAGTAAGAAGCACTAAATCAGTTCTCACTTAAAATATTTATAAGTATAGTTTAGTGATGACGAATTAAATATAGAATATATTTTTTAGATATATATTTTAAGTTTAATTTTAATCAATTACTCGTTGTTTAAACGAGATATTTAGATAATAGTATACTTAATTAATATTTCTCCATAAATTAGTTAGGTGAAATCCATCGATCAGGACGAAATTCGAATATTTTGAATTATTGTAAAAAAAAAAAAGGTTAAGAAATTAATTTTTGCGTGCTCTAATTTCATAGAAAAATTTTCTTTAATTTGTATTAAACATACAGAATGGGATGTGCTTAGGATGCTTGAAATCTAAAAAAAAAAAAAAAAGTGCATTCCAAATTATATTAAATGAAGTGAATGCAATGGCTTTGTATATTTATTGTCAGGCTTGGACTTTACCGTTGCATAAATAGAATAATTGGAATTCGGTGGTACTAATAAGATCAATGTATAATCAATCCTTTCATTGCTAGGAAAATAAGCCGACAATTTTTTTTTTTAGTTTATAAAATAAAAAATAATAAATTTAATTTGGTAAATTCAATTTATTAATTTATATTGACGTAAGGTTGTTTTTAAATTTTTATAAAGAGTATTTTTGGAATCATAGTTTCTCAAAATCATACTTTTGAGGGATTTTAGTGTGGCCCAGTCCATGGGTCCAAGTCCATCTCCATGTCCTTGTCCAGACCTATTATACAGAGATGTTATTCTCTAAATGGATTCCCCGACACGACGTCTTCCAAAGAAGCTGGTTACATCATCGGAGAGACATTTTGCCCGAATCCACTGCTCAGAGGACCTTTAACAACTCATCCACGGCCAATTCGCACTCGGACTCGGGATCCATGACGATCAGCCTTTTTGGACTCAGGAGGTCGGACCGATATGTTCTTTCCAACAAAGCAGGGACTCGCGGACATTCGGGGTATACTAGTTTCCACCATTCTACCACCTGGCGACACCGAGGCTACCACCCGCTATACGAAGATCTCCCGGGAACCAGGAGATTTCATTCTCGGGAGAGCTGAAAGCTTCACTCGAAGGTACAGACACTTGGACACTCGGGGGTGACGTGACAGGCGCATCATCACGGTGGGACCCTGCGCATTTATTGCAGCCACCCTATACTTCCTTGAGACTGCCACCTTATCACTCTAGCCTGCCAGCTCACCATCTCCTCTATATTATCACCATCCCTTCCCGCCAAAAAGAACTACGTGTGACTTGATCCCCCCACCAACAAAGAAGAAGAGAGAAGCACTAAGGAACCAGAAGAAAAAGAGACATGAGCACCAAAGATCTAGAAGAGAGAGAGAACGGAAAGAACCAGAGGAGAGAGAGCCACCAAAGGAGAAGAAAAGAAGAGAATCAAGAGGACCAGAAGAGAGGAAATGAGAGAAGAGGAAAGGAAGGGGGGTACGTAAGCAGCTTGGGTCTCTCCCAAGTCCAGTCACAAACACACAAAGGAATCGATCAACCGTTGCACCAACACAGCTTGAGACATTTCTGTGTGTTTTGTAGCCTCAAGTTCAAGAACAAGAAGAAGAAAAAATGGTGTAGGAAATCGTCGTGATATTTTCTTGTATAAACAAGAATATTTTTATTTATATATTAAATAGGAATAATTTTGGTGACATAAATAGAAGTACTATTTTATTTCTTTGAAATAGATAAAAATAATCATAATAATCAAAATAATTCTAATTATCAATAAAGACAATTTAAAAAAATAGTGTTTTGACTATTTTAGAGACAACAAAAAACGACTTTTATTTAATATATAAAATAATTTTTAATGAATTTTCAATATATTCTTAATTTATTTTGATTTATATTATTATTTTTTTTTTGAGCTAATAATTTAATAAATAAATAATATTAATCAAGTAAAAAAAAGGTTATTTTGGATATTTTAATATTTTTATGAAAACAATTTATTACTTAAATTATTAGCTTACAAAAAAATACTAAGCAAATTAAAAATATTATTAATTTAGATATTTTAATATATTAGTTTGGTCAACTAATAGTAATGGGAAGAAAAAACTGTGAAAGAGAAGGTATGTGTAAATTTTCACACTTTTTTTCAATCCTAGAATTTCCACAAAAATTTGGTAAAGGCCAAGAAAATACCCCTTATTTGTGAATTAGCAGGAAATATAGATGTGCATATCTAGGTGCTGTATTTTGAATGGTTAACAGAAGAAAACAGAAGGCTAATATGAAAAGATTACCCGAAGGAAAGGAGCAATCAAGGACCAGATGTGTTCCTTTCATTCATTAAATTTGGAGAGGACATCGTTTGTAAGTCGTTGCATATATGTTAATATTAATTAATATCGTACATAAAAAATTTTATGAACTGCTATTAATTTTGTTGAAATACGTATAGGTGCCGTAATCGGAATGGAGAATGAAAATTTGCTACCCGATTAAATGAAGATACAAGAATAAAATGTAGAAAAGACGATCCTTCTCAATATTCATGGCAATCTTTTTCACGATTCATGATATAAATCAAAATCGTATTATGCAATTAATCAGCTCCATTGACTGTGAAAAATCATCTTGTGCAATTTTCAAATTATTTTAGTTTTAAGTCCTTATCTTTAGTAAAATTAAAAAACTCTTACTTTTTTGTAATTACATCCAATTTAATTAAAAAATCTCGCAGAAAATTTTAAACAGCAAAAGAATATTTAGACATTTCTATCCCTGATCTTTGATAATTTCATTTAATTATGTTTACAATAGAAGCCAGTAAGGAAACATTTTCCTACGACTGTCAGTAAACTATCAATATGTTCTTCTTCTATGCCACTCTCGACCGGGGACAAATGCGTAAGTTTCTGAATTCCTGAATCACAGACTAACTTGTTTCATTTAGGTATAGCCTAAGCCAGGATCCATGAAGCTAGCTTTCAATCTATCCCATACAAACTGAAATCTGTGTTGTGCCAATCGTATAAAATTTTATCTTACGTACGAGCATTTATTGCTGTATATTGTTCTCAAATGGTCCGTGTCTAATTTCTCTTCACCGACTAGTTGACCTGATATGGTTGGTTTGCATAGCCTTCATCAACATTTCCCTGTCATCACATACATGGGCCCAAGGTCGTGTTGAATTTAAAGAATCCCATTGTCAAAAATTCCGACCAAATACAGACTGAGAAAACCATTTACGATCAAGAAACTTTCTTCAGTTCTTGTCACTGGCACGACCTTCAAGGAATTATTCAAAAATACTCGGCCTATAACGCAAATAAAGCAAATGTTTTAAGGACGTATTTTCGAAAATATCCTTCAAGGTTCATGAAAATTACAGTTAAGGATAAAGCTTGTAAAAATTCGTAAAAAACTTCTATACTACAATATTTGTATCCATTCCACCGTTTATTGACCAATTAAATATATTAAAATGATCAAAATAACCTCATTATTAATTTTTTTTCTTCATGCTGTTATTATTTTTTTGTGAACTGATAATTTTAACTAATAGATTATTTTAATAAAAAATATATTACAATATTTAAAATAATTTTATTTCATTTTTGGTATTAAAATAATTTATTTATTAGAATTGCTAACTTACAAAGGTTAAAATAACAATATGAATACAAAAATTGAGAATATATTAAGGTTTTGACTATTTCATAGACAACAAAAAAACGATTTTTATTTAATATATGAAATAAGTTTTCAATGAGTTTTAATATATTCTTAATTTACATTATTATTATTTTTTGTGAGCTAATAATTTTAATAAATATATAATATTAATAAAAAAAAGTAAAAAATAAGGTTATTTTGGATATTGTAATATTTTTTATTAAAATAATTTATTACTTAAAATTATAAGATCGCAATATATATATATATATATATATATATATATACACTAAGCAAATTGAAAAGTAAGATTATTTTGGATATTTTAATATATTAGGTTGGTCAACTAATAGTAATGGACAAAAATATTGTAAAAGAGGAGGCACTTGTAAATTTTCACAAACCTTTTTCTTCAATACTATAATTTCCACAAAAATTTGGTGAAGGTTGTGAAAATACCCCTTATTTGTGAATTACTGGAATTATAGGTGTTGTATTTTGAATGGTTAACAGAAGAAAACAGAAGGCTAATATGAAAAGATTACCTAAGGAAAGGAGCAATGTATCCAGGACCAGATGTGTTCATTTCATTCATTAAATTTGAAGATGAAATCGTTTATAAATCCACTACAAGAAAACTGACCTTCCGCGACGACACTTTTAGCGACGCCGAAAATTTCGCCGCTAAAAGCCCCCTTTAGCGACGCCAATTTCATGTCGCCGCCAAATCTCGTCGCTAAAAGTCAATAAATAAAAAGAATTAAAAAATTTTAAAAAAATTTACTTTTCGCGACGACAATATTTGTCGTCGCTAAAGGACCCTTTAGCGACGCCAAATGTCGTCGCCAAAAGCTAATAAATTAAAAAAAATTAAAAACGATTGGCTTTTGCGACGACAATTTTTTTCGTCGCTAAAGGACTCTTTAGCGACGCCAAATATCGTCGCCAAAACCCAATAAATAAAAAAAATTAAAAAACAAATTAAAAATGATTGGCTTTTGCGACGACAGTATTTGTCGTCGCTGAAGGACCCTTTAGCGACGACAAATATTGTCGTCGCAAAATCCAAAAAATAAAAAAAATAAAAAACGCATGGCTTTTGCGACGACAATATTTGTCGTCGCTAAAGGATCCTTTTGCGACGACAAATGTCGTCGCCAAAAGCCAATAAATAAAAAAAATTAAAAAACAAATTAAAAACGCTTCGCTTTTGCGACGACAATATTTTTCGTCGCAAAAGGATCTTTTAGCGACGACAAATATTGTCGTCGCAAAACCTAATAAATAAAAAAAATTAAAAATGCATGGCTTTTGCGACGACAATATTATTCGTCGCTAAAGGACTCTTTAGCGACGCCAAATGTCGTCGCCAAAACCCAATAAATAAAAAAAAATTAAAAAATAAATTAAAAATGATTGGCTTTTGCGACGACAGTATTTGTCGTCGCTGAAGGAACCTTTAGCGACGATAAATATTGTCGTCGCAAAAGCCAATATATAAAAAAAAATTAAAAAAAAACTAAAAACGATTTGCTAAATAGATATGATTATTTTTAATATTTATATAGTTTAGTTAGTAACATATATATATATAGATCTAATAAAAATCAGTTATTCTTATTTAAAATAATCAAAACTATTTAGGATAATAAATTAATAATTTAAATAAAATAACATAGATTTTTTACTATTATTAAGAAATTAACATAAATA
>JAVXUL010000020.1:6004591-6021439 GCA_035590515.1 Trichilia minutiflora
ATTCTGATTTTGGGAATGTTTATAGTGCATGTGAGCATGTTGCATTTCAAAAATTTTATAGGCATGATACTTGTCTAGGGAGAATAAACTTTGTGTGCCTATTTGTTCTATGCGTGACATATTTGTGCATGAATCACATTGTGGGGGATTGATGGATCACTTTCGAGTGTAAAAGACATATGACATACTTTGTGAATATTTTTATTGGCCTAACATGAGAAAATATGTTAAGAAAATCTGTTCTAGGTGTGTTGCAAACCCTTTTCATATTAGGGTTAGGACATAGGCAAGGGTATTTAAATCTCCTTTATCCTTGTAAACACAGATTATTATTATGGATGAAAAAACATTCAAATTCGTTCTTCAAGAGAAGCATGTTTGTCTTCTTTGTTACTTTAAGAAATTGGTTTGCTTAATCAAGTAAGTGGTTAAACGTGAATTAATTTTTGTTTTTATCTTTGGGATTGGGTCTCAAACACATGATTTGGGGTTTGATTTAATATGTTTAATTGAATAGAAAGTTAGGGATTTGATCAATAGGATTAGAGGGTTTCAAAAACTCAGATTTCTTGGGGTTTCCATATCAACAGGTCATAGATTTAAAAGCATTAAAAAGCATTACATTATTATATTTTGTTCATAGATTGTTTAAGTATATTTTTATACTCAACTCATACTTTTAATATTCATGTCCACATGAGATTTCATATATAAATTTAAGTATGTATTTTTTTTGTATGAGACTTGTAAAGAAATTTATGAACTAATTCTTATATACATAACTACTTTAAGATGAGATATTGGATTTGAGTTTGGTTTAAAAATATATTTAAATTTGAATTGAAATGATATAAAGTGATTTTGATTGTGTAACGTAGAATAGGCTGAAAAAGAAGAAGTTAGTTGATTTGAATATTTCAAAAGTGTATTTAAAATTATTCCTTCAAGTACTTATAAACTTTATAGGCTTTTGATATATATTTTGAGGTTGGGGATATATATCAAGGTTCATAACGATTGTCACATATAGATTCTACATATTAAAAGCATGATAATATTGTTATTATTTTTTGTGTTATATTTTTGAAATTTGTAATCTCACTTTTAGTTCAGAGTAAGATCATATATATCAATGTGCATATACACATAACGTAGCACCCTTAATATTTACAAATCATAAAACGAAAGTGATATAAAAACCCCAAGAAATCTGAGTTCTTGAAACCCCCTAATCCTATTGATCAAATCCCCAACTTTTTATTCAATTAAACATGCTAGATCAAACCCTAAATTATATGTTTGAGACCTAATCTCAAAGATAAAAACAGAAATTAATTTACATTCAAACCACTTACTTGATTAAGCAAACAAATTTCTTGAAGTCACAAAGAAGACAAACGCACCTCTCTTGAAGAACAAATCTGAAATTTTGTTCATCCATAATAATAATCTGTGCTTACAAGGATAAAGGAGGTTTAAATACCCTTGCCCATGTCCTAACCCTAATATGAAAAGGGTTTGCAAGCCCATTTAATGAAAATTAGACTAATCCTAAGTAATTACCCAAAAAGAAGGTTAAGACGCCTAGTATTTAACAAACTAATTAAAATAAACTAAGTCATGTGACTTGTAATAAAGGCAAATGCTTGTAATAAATATCCAGCCTCTTAACATGTTTTTGGGCCTAATTAAACATAGAAAATCATAAGATTAATTTATTACAAAATACTCCCCAAAGAGAAGTATTGGGCTTGTCTTCCAGATTAGCTAAGTACTAGCCCCTTCATATGCCTCCTCTAATAAAGTTACAAGCTTGGGCATACCTTGGTGTTCCTCCATGGATGTTTTAGCCTTTTCAAGTATTTGACTTGTTATTTGACCTTGATCAAAAGCTTGTATTGCTTGTTTAAACCTTGAAACTTACTACCTTGTAATTGGACCACTAGGCATTTATAGCTTATCTTGTTGTGTATTGTGGCGTTGAACTTCCTTACCAAGGCTGGTTGTATTAGAAAGGTTTAAGTTAAATTATTAATCTCAATTTTTTATACAGTAAATTTTTTTGGTGATTATATGCTAAAAATATATACTAATTTATGTTATTTTTCATTTTATTTTATAAAAATATTAAAATTAATAAAAAATTATCAATATTGATAAGATATATTAAAATTTACCAATGATTAAATTCGTTATTTCTGTTTTATACATATGCTTTGTATTAATAATCATTTATTGTTATAACAACAAGATAAACATAAGAATTGAAATTTTGTATAATAAAACTAATTTTTCACATAAATTTTCTTTTGAAAAAAATTCACGCTATAACCGTTTCATGAAACAATAACAAATAAGATGAAGGAAACATTGACCTATTAGATAAGTAATTTACTCCTTGAATCGGAGCAATATTTTGTGTGGAAAAAATGTTTTTAGGGCAATATGGTTTACAATAGTTCTGACAAAACCTTCAATCCAAAATAATCTAATAGTGAAAATTAAATAGATGTAAATGGAGATTTTAGCAATGAAATAATTTGACAGAAAATATATTTTTTGCGATCAATAAATATTTTGATGTTAATGACACTTTTAGCTATAATCTATATGGCATTGCCAAAAGACTCTTCCGCAGCCCAAAAAAACAAAGTATGACTAACTGAACTTGTACAAGTAACAGTAGTTACTTTAGTTAGAGCTGTTAAACGGACCGATGATCCGCGAGTCGGTCCATTTAAACCATCATTTAGGTGGGTTAGAATAAAAAAAATTGATCTGTTTAATTCGCGGATCAATTTGGCCCGATCCGTTTAATCCCCAGGTTAAACGGGCCAACTCGTTTAACTCGCGAGCCAATTCATTTAATTCATATAATTAAAAAGAATTAATTTAATTTTTTTAACCTTTATATTTGGATTATGACTGATTATGTTTGAATGTTAATAATAATATTAGACTTATTATTTATTAATATTGAGTGATGTTGGATTAGTATAGTTTGAGATTTGAGATCATATGTTTAAACTTAAAATTATTGATGAAATTTTTTTTTTGACTTGTTAGAATTTTTATATGTTAATTTATAATATAGTTAGTTTATGTTGTATTTAGATTATAAACTTATTATTATTATTAATATATTATATTTATTAGTAATTAATGTATTATATATTTTTTTTAAAATTTAAAATTTTTAAAATCAGTCTGCAGATCAACTCGTTTAGACTCGTTAACTCACAAATCCAATTAAGACCATTAAAATATTAATCCGTATAATAAATGAATTAACTCAACTCGATTTATTTAAATATTAACATGCAATAAGCCGAATCAACGTAAATCAATCTGATCCGTTTAACATGTCTACCTGCACTGAAAACATTGATCCTATAAATGATGTTATTAGTATCTTTTTTTATTTTCATCAAAGTGGGCGGATTTTATCTCCCATACAAACCAATAACTTTGATCGAATTGAAAAATCATCAGATCAATTTTTGATTTGAATGTTTTCAAATTGATAGAAACGGAATCAATTCAATCCAATCCAATTTTTTTTTTTAACTGTTGTGGCATTATTTGATTAGATCTTATAGTATATTTATGTACATCTACTCATATATTATCAAATCCCAGTAAACCTAATTTTTTTCAATCTCCTACGCTACCCAGCTACCGTGCACCAAACATCCTCCATTCTCACCATTTTCCTTCTCTATTCAACACAATTTATCTCTTTTCTTTACAATCCTGCAACCACCAAACTCATTTAGATCTCCAGCTACACATCTCAACTCCTCTTTTCTTAATTTTCATTGTTTTTGAAATACCTGTCCGTAGCCTGTCATCTACTATCACCAATGCATCATAGTTGCAGAACGTCGTTTCGATAGCCATTGCCCACCATCTCAAATCTATACGCTTTTCTATAGTGTTTTTGAATTTTTTACTCCTACTGGATTTGTTGGCTTGTTGAGTATTTGTTGGGTTAATTTTCTAATCTGGTGTAATAGTATTAGGTGGTGCAGATTCATAGTCCAAACTGACAAGTGACAACCTTGGACTTGAAATTGCCCACTCATAAATTCGTACTTAGTAATAAAAATCAAATCAACAATTCTGTTCGAGATGAGATTTACTAATTCTTAGGTACGTGAGAAAATGTATTAGTTATTAAGGGATATAATTAAAGGAATACTATAGTAATTAAAGGGGTATTATAATTAATTAAGAGTTATAGTTAAAGGAGATAATGATTTTAATTATTGTATCTTTATAAAATAAAATATTTGTTTATAAAATAACTATCAAATTAGTAAGCTATATAAAGACAATATTAGATTAGAAATTATCATTTAATACTTGTATTTAGTCTAAAGAGAGAAATAAGTTATTTAAGAAGAATTATTTCTATTAAAGTCTGTCTTTATTGTTTGGACATCTCTATGTATACCCACTAATTTCACGACGGTGATTATATAATTCCAATAATGGTATCAGAGCCACGATTCGTAGAGAAAGAAATCCAAAGAGGCAAAATTATTTTCTTCATTTCTTGATCAAATTTGACATTTGTTTTGAGTGTTTCTTGGCATAATAGTGTTTTACTTTTTGAGATAAATCCAACGGTATCAATATCGCTGAAAACGGATGTCAAAAATCACTAAAAATCGCAAGAAAACCGTCAGGCGCATATACCACATGCGTCCGAAGGTTGAAGGCGACTGAGAACCATGCGTACACCAAGGGGAAGCGTGTGTGGTGCACACGCCGATCGATCCAAACTAGTCTAGACCCGATTCAGTTGCACTCGATTCGGATGAACGCAGACCAGGTCCATCCCGATTCAATCCGATCTAGATCCGATTCAACTAAACCAGAATCGATTCACTATCAGAATCGACCCAGATTTGATTTTATGCTGGCCAAACCTAGTCCGATCCAACAGTTGACCAACCCAATTCGATTCAGATCTGATTCACATAGTCCGATCCAATCTAACCAGACCAATTAGTTCAATCCATTTTCGGTTCGACTAAACTGACAATTTTTTTCAAGCTAGATTTAAGACTTAAACCAGCTCTGATTGAGCCAAAATTTAATACCCCAAGGTTTTTTTATGTGCCGGATTGATCCGTGATCTCAAAATTTTAATTTGAATACTCAAAATTTAAAAATCTTTGGAAATACAAGAATTAAACACAGAAAAATATTGATTTTTGCACTATCTCGAATTTCCATCACATTGGAGCAAAATTAGTTTTATTATTTCTTACTTGTGTGCAAAAGAAATAAGTAGTATAAGACAAATTTGAGGTCCATAGCCATTTTTAACTCACGAGGATACTAAAAGATTTAAAGACTGTGTATATACGACCACTAGGGGTTATTCCAACTTTTGAGTAAGGAAACATGAAGAATTTAAAGAAATAATATTTGTGGTCATATCTGAATGAATACAAAATTAGATTATTGAAACCTAATCATCTATGAGCTGATTTATATAGTTTTAATTTATTTATTTATATTATGTTATTTTATATAATAGTTAGTAAATTTGGTAACACAATGATAGATTAGTGACTCTATATGAAATATGATTGCAAAGCTCATGTTATTATTTCTAAGTTTAAGAAATAAAATTAGTATCAAAACATGGGAGTACAAAAGTCATTGGTTATATTAAAAATGAAGTGGTTATCGTTTTTATCAAAATAATAAGTGTATTATATAAAATAGCGATGTTCTATTTATAGAAATAGTTATTTCAAATAAATTACTTGGGTTGTTTGTGAAAATATGATCTTTACCACTTCATAATAAATTATCAATGATAATAATATAGAAATTGTTACTAATCTTATAATTTTTTTTGCACAATCTAGTAAAGATATGCAAGTCAATGGGAGGAAAGAAAAAGAAAAACTTCTCAATAATTGAAAGATCATTATGTATTTATCATTGATGAAAAAAATCAATTAAGTGATAATTTCAAAACTTATAGTGATATTATGAGACAGTTCGATTTCAAGGCATGACAATTATCTATTAAAGATACATTGGAATCTATTGAATAAAATCAAGTTTGAAAATTAGTTGATTTACCTAAAGAAAGAAAGCCTGCTAGATGTAAATGGATATGATAAAATTAAAGGCTGATGAAAGTTTAGATAGATGTGTTTAGGATAAACTTTATGGATACTTATTCAACAATTATTAAGTTCACATCCATTTGAATTATTGTGATAATTATATTGTGGCGGAGACCCAAGTATGAAATCAAGTCATAGTTAGCAAATGTATTATCACAATTATGACAGAAACTCAAGTGTAAAGTCAAGTCACAATTAATCGAAGTATGACAGTAATTGTCTCATGGCAGATGTTCAGGTGTAGAGTCGAGTCTCAATTAAAATATGGTACTTAGAATAGTACAATTAAAGTATAATAGTACTTAGTAAGGTGTGAAGATTGTATTTTTAATAGTAAATAAAAAGAAGAGATTTATATGTCATGGTAAGACAATGGTATTTGAAATTTTATCAAGTAATCATGAATTTAGGTTACAAAATGAATCCATTAGATCACTGTGTTTATAGTTGATAATACCAAAATAAAATATCTATACTTTCATTGTATATGGATGATATTTGGTTGACCAATAATAGTTTGACACAAAGTTTGATATGAAAGATATGAGTGAAGCATTTTATACTCTAGGTATTAACATTACTAAAGTTAGAAATCAAAAATACTATATCTAAATCAAGAAAATTATTTAAAGAAAATAAGTAAATGGTTTAATATGGAATATTATAAACTGGTTAGTACATCCACGTGTAAGTCAACTATTTTGAATAAAGAGTTATGTCCTCAAAATAAGATCAAGCTAAAAGCAATGTAAAAGGTATCTTATGCTCAGGCCATTGAAGATTAGTATATGTAATAACTAGTATAAGATCAGACATAGCACATGCAGTGGGAGTGTTACGTAGATATCAATCAAATCTAAAAAAAGAACATTGACAAGCAGTTAAAAAGGATAATAAAGTATCTGAAAGGAACCAAAGGTATAAAATTTTGCTTGGTTTATATGATTTAAAACTTGTTGGATATTGTGATGAAGATTTTTACAAGATCAACAAACGATAATGTATTTTATAGTGGAATAGTAGTTTCTTGGTTAAGTAAGAAATAAGGATGTATTGTCAAATCTACCATGAAAATAGAACATATCTCAGGTAGTACAACGGGATAGAATAGTTGTATGGATAGTACAGCGGATAACACAACTGTATGGACTAAAAAGTATGTTAATAAATTATACTTTGATTTATCTAAAGTATATGTAGATATATTCTGTGATAAAATAACCAGTCTACCATCTATTTGAGTAAAAGTGGAGGAAAAAACTTTAAAGGAGGGGTGAAAATTAAAGTCGATTAGGTCCCCTCAAAAGAGATGGTAGCCGATCCTATGACCAAGGGATTGTCTCTGAAGGTATTCAGAGAAAGCATGTAATACTATGGATTTGGAATCATTTAGATGTGAGGTTAACATGCGGATGAGTATCATTTGTTAAGTATTAGGGATGTTTGATAAAACAATGATACAACTCTATCTGATTTAATTATGTATATTGGTTGGAGAAAAGATAGAGGATATTATAACGAGGTTAACAAGGGTTATAATAAATCATCTTGGATATGAAAGTTCATATAGATACATCAAGATGAATTTATATAACATTGGACGCTTAGTGTGTGAAGTCGTCTTAAAACTTAAGTGCGAATGATATTTTTTTAATTTCAGTTGTGACGTCATTTTATGATTGTAAAATATGCATATTATAATTTTTATGGTTTAGTTATGGTATAGTAAGGATGATTGATTGTGCGCACAGGATATTCAATCATCAGAAGTAAATCATGTCATTTTGATCATACGGGAGATTGTTAGATATATATGATCAAAGATGACATGTGGAGAAACATGTTAGTTGCCAAAGGATGCAACCAAAAGGACATTATGGTTGTTAAAGGTTGCAACCAAAGGAGACAATGATTTTAACCATTATGTCTTTATGAAACAAGGTGTTTGTCCAGGAAATAACCATCAAATTGATAGGTTATATAAAGATAGTATTAGACCAGAAATTATCATTCAATACTTGTGTTTGATCTAGAGAGAGAAACAAGACATTTAAAAAGAATTGTTTCTATTAAAGTCTGTCTTCATTATTTTGACGTCTTTACATACACTTATCAGTCTTATGATGGTGATCATAGAATTTCAACACTAATATAGTGTTGATTTTAATATTATATAAATTTATATTTTTATGATAACAAAATAATTAAATTAAAAAAAATTTCAATAGTTAAAAAGTTAAGAACTTATAAATATAATATTTTATTATAAATCTTTTTACGTATACTTATGTGTGATTATATTTATGATAATATATGGTAAATTCAAAAATGTTTTATATTTAAGTTAAAATATTTTTTAGAACCAAATCATAAGATTTTTAAAACTATTAAAAAATATTAAAATACCAAAATTTGAAAATGTGAATAATATTTATAAACAGTATCAATTGATTAACAAAGGTAGGACAATCAACCAGAATATAAAAAAATAAGGAACGTGAATTTGTAAAGGTACGATTGAATGGCATTACTATTCCAACAACTAATTTTTAAATTTTTCTATATAAATAAACTTGTTTTCATTTTGCAATAGGTTGGAACAATAGAAAAATGAATTTAAATATTTTCTTCGTATTTTTAGAGTTCTTAAACATTATTTGAGCTTTCAAGTGCCAAATTCACAAATCAAAATTTTAATTCTTTATTTATAAAATTCTCGGCGTGAGAAAATTATTATAGGATGTTTGATTTGTTTCAATCTATTTGTAAAAGTATGAAAGAAAGTTTTCTTTCACTTTGAGCTTGTAAAAGTTAGGCGATAAGCCCAAAAAATCTTTATTTGTAAAAGTTAGGAGGTGAATCCATAAAATCTCCATTTGTAATAATTTGAAGGCAAGTTCATAAAATATATGATTGTAAAAGTTGAAGCCTTAGAGTTTGCAAGTTTAATTAAGTAAAAATCTTTACGTGATGTTTGAAGGAGTAGACGTAAGTTTGAGATTAGCTGAACCATTATAAAATCCTTGCGTACGCTCTTTCTATGCCTTACTTTTCTTAATTTATTGTTGTTCACTTGTGTTTAATTGTGTTGTTATGATTTGTTGTGGATTATGAAAATTAATTAATATAATTCTTTAAGTTGAATTAATGCATTTGTAGTAGATTGACTACTTGAGGTTGTTAAAAGATATTAATTAATTATATTAGAATTTTTATAAACCTAATTTACCCCTTCTTTAAGTTGTATACTTTATATTTTAATTGGTATCAGAACTTGATACTCTTGAATAGGATTTAACCATTTAAGAGTGATCCACGACAACTTTAAAATAATTTGAAGGACAATCTGTCATGCTCTGACCCTAAGAATCAACACCTGAGGTCAAATTCAATAATAAAGGTATACAAGACCTAATCAACATCAAAATAACAAAATATTGGCTCTATGACCATATCCACATAAAAATCTATTATTATAAATTCATATATATCGATTATGAATTTATCATATTAATTTGATTTAGGTTATTATGAAATGATTTTGTTGATAGGAAATATATATTTATATTTATATATTTCCTATCAACAAAATCATTTCATAATAACGTAAATCAAATTAATATGATAAATTCATAATCACCCCCTGACCTTCATCATACAAAAATTATGTCACAAAACCATCACAAATCATACATGGGTTTACATACAAAATAGGAATGAAATAATAAGTTTCTAATTTTCTAACCCATTTAAAAGTATATAAGCTTATAACATATTTAATGGAAGTAAAAGAAATGGAGAAAAGTCCACTTATAAATTCGAGGAGAGAAATCACTCTCTCTACGATCTCCTCGTGACAGGGATACTTTATCCAAATCTCATGTGTTTATAGATATCCATAAATAAGATTTAATAATCTTTCCTTATATCATAAATGTGCTATGCAATAAATAATGTATATATATGCCAATTACGTTAATCTATTCAATCTCTTGGTCTTAAAGAATAATAATATAATTCTATATGTCCAATTATACCCACGAATTCCATATTTCGACGAATCGATATCTATTTATTATTTAAAACCGTTTATCTGATTTTCAACAATGAAATCTTATGATCATATCATAGTTCGATATATCTATACATCCAAATCAACAATATGAACTCAATTTATCACAATTATGTAAAAATTTTGAATGCATAATAAAATCCTAATCTATACAGTAGCCCTACTCATTGTCAAATTTTTCTAGCAAACTCCAAATGGCCTGATTCATAAATCATTGGAAAGCTAAGATGTAAACTATAATTTCATATTTACTGTTATCATTAAATAAGGGAGGTTAAAAAAAATCTAAGAATAAGTTGTGTTTATAGTAGTGGTTGAGCACCCCAACACCCAATTACGAGTTGGAGATTTTAAAAAGTCCCCTTATTCTTTTTCATTTCTACCATATATATATATATATATATATATATATATATATATATATATATATATATATATATATATATATATCTTTTAAGACTCTAGAATTTCTCTCTCTAGATTTGGTCACAACAAGCTTCTAAATCATTAAATCAACTTCAAAAATATGATCTAAAGCTTGATTAAGATAAGATATTGTGTTCATTTCTTTCATTTATTTGGTATTCATGAAACCCAAATTTGGGTATTTTTTATTTTATGATGATTTTAGTTTATGAATGCTATAGCAATATGTCTAGAATGCTTATGAACTTTCTATTAATGAGTATTGAATTGATTAAAACTTGTTATAGTTATGAAAATCCTAAATCCTAAAGAAGGATATGATGAATAGTAACAAAAGATTTTATGATTTTGATCATAAATGGTGTAATAGTTGTTTTAGGAAGCTTATATAAGATGTTGGTAAAATAGTTTGAGGTTTGCTTGTATGATAAAGGCTTTGGTTAATCTTAAATGCGAAATTGAAGATAATGATAAATAGTAAATTAAGGATTTTCATATAATTGGATCAATTGCACATTTGGTTACATTTCCGGTGATTATTAAGGGTAATTGAAACCTTGAAGTGTCTCTTGATGTGTTAAAACTCTTTAATCAGTCCTATTGTGATTCTTAAACCATATTTTTATCTTGAATTATCTTATAGCCAAAATTTAGTTTTACATAAATACTATTTATTCACATGGATATAAGTTGAGTTGTAAAATTCTGAATGAGGCACTATAAGAGGTCATAGAAATTAAATGTATAGAGGTTTATGAATTTTTTTTTCCCAACAATCCACATCCAGAGAATGAATTAATATTGCTTAGGGTCCAAATTAAGAGAATGGATACACATGAATATTAGTTTACTCATAAACGACGGGCTTTCATTTTGATGGATGCAAGAAATAAAGCTGTAATCCAGTAAGAAATGAAGCAATAAGAAATAAGCAGCCAGTTGAGTGTCTTCACATAACAAAAATCCTAAAGAATGTGTATCTTATCTATAATGGATATTTGGCAAGAAATAACTGCATTTCACGCAGAGGTTTATATTTGACTGGTTCGATTCTAGGGAATAGGTTGATTTAATACACAACTTAACCATTGAATTTCATGATAAATGAAAGAAAACGGTACGCATATGCTATAAAAATGATCAGTGATGATAGAAATGGCCAAAACCAAGATCGATCTGCTATAAAAATGCTGATGTATATCATTATTAATTGTTTCTTCATTTTTTTTCTTATGCTTTTAGAATAACACATACATTAGTTCAATGAATGTTGCACTTCACTACAACAATCAGAAGGGCAGCATACAAGGGCATCATAGCTTAGGGTCCAAAGACAGGTTTAACATGGTATTGCACACATATACATACGGACAACATATAAGGAAGGCAACAAAAAGAACTACCTGCAACCCAAGTCCAAGTTCAATATTCCTGGCTTCCGTAATTTCGGGAATTCTGTCTTGTACTTGCAAAGGATATCCCGGTGTATGCATAACATGGGATCTGCTGTCAAAATCCCACACATTTCCTTGAGACCGATGCATAAACGCAGGCGCTGAAAAGCCTTGGGTGTGCAAAGAGAGCATCTTCAGGTGGCTGTAAAGGAAATAAGAATTAACAAAAGGATGATTTCAGGTGGCTGTAAAGGAAATAAGAATTAACTAAAGGATGATTCCAACACAGGCAACAATTTTTTAAGGTAAAACTAAATTGCAACCATATCTATTGCATCACTCTTTAGGTATAGTAAGCTTGAATATTATTTCCTTCTTTGTAATTCTAAAACTGCCATGACATTCAGATACAATGCTATCTGGTACTAATTTTCTAATCAAAACCATAGACCATCCAGGCCATGGTATGCGAAGGCTGCACAAGATGAAAGCAAATTTTTTACTTTCATTTCTTCCCAACACCATATGCGGTTTCTTTTTATTTTTTTTTTAATTTTAATTTTTAAAATTTTTTATTTCAATTGAGAAATTATACAAGAATGAAAGGAGAACAGAATAAAGCTTGCCTTGCTGCGACATCTTTGCCAACTAAGCTTATTTCCTTCAAATTCAGACACATAATCTACATCTTCAAGTTTCCACCTTAATTTTGGTTGGCAGTCCTCAGCTTCTGGATCCGTCCGAAATACTTCAAAAAGAACACGATATACTTCTGGCATACCAAAACACAAATATACAGCTCCAAACAAAGCCCAGAACACAGACCTGAACATAACAGCATAAATTTAGCACTCATTGTGTTCTATCCCCCAATTAATCATCTTATAGGCCACTAACACAACATTATGACAGACAATTTTACAATAAAATTGAAAACTACAATTTGTTCAACATATTACAGTTACGATGGTTAGGTCCACAAAGTTATTGATCACAACTTGGAATGTAAAGCCATTAAATTAGTAACAGTGTAATGAATATGTAAATTACATACTCTAAGCTTTAAGTTAGAATGGTCAAAAGAAATCGCAACAGCAACTTTCATTCTTCACCCAGTTACAAAGAACTATCATTCTTCCATAACATCACTTATTCAAATGAGAGTTTGTGGTCTAACAAACACAATCTTCCATCTCATACAAGTTGACCCCTCATAACTTCATCTTCCTAACCATCAAAACAAATGTTACCTCATAACCTCTACTCTAGCCTCATCAATTTCTGACCTTTCATTGTCCTCAAAACCGTATCACTCACATGACCTTATCAGGATTTCATGAATCAAAGTGCATTAGGCTCTACTTGCATTGATAGTTTAGGCTTTAGCCCTGAAATTGCAGTTCCTTGTAAACAACAAGACTAGCATCAAACCAATTGTTATGATATTTGATAACCATCTGTGTCTTCTAAATTTTATAAAGCCAAAGTTCACGTGAAAATATGGATTTTGCAGTGCATGTTATGTGATCACATATAAACTTAATCCTAAAGCTTCAGAGATGGATGGGAAAATAGAAGAATGCTTAAAAGTTGATAGTATTGTCATCATTCCATCAGTTGAATCCCACTTCCGTTGATCACTTTGTTTCCATTCCCCAGAAAGAAAGGAGTGACTCAAGACCATAAAACCTAGGAAAGCACTTCCTAGTACGTATAGCAATTTTGCAATTCCATTACATATAAGCATATGAATGAGCAAGAACAAAGCCAACAAGAAAGAAGCTGAATTCCATAATGCAGCAGCCTGGTTATCCAATAGCTGCATGGAGTAAGTTTTTTGTTGTATCTAGTCAATTGCCAAATCATTATCTTGTTTGCAATAAGGCAGTGTGCTCTTGACAGGAAAAAATTCTGGTACTACTGGCAGACAAGTAATATCAAGCTCACATAATGTCTTCATCTGAAAATCACGAATAATGCATATATCAATTGTTTACTAGCCTCCCAACCAACCAAACAAACAAACATGAGAACAGTTGAAAGTTGTTTCAGTTCGTATAGAAAATATTAAGCTCCAAATCAGCTTAGTAATGGGGATGCATGGGTATTCATGGTTGATCTAACACTGAACCACCATTCAATTGATATTAACACTGAACTAATAGCAAATTCAACATCAGCAAACTCTGAAAGAAGATGCCAATGAACAGAATTGTGGGAAGTGGAGCTATTTGCTAGTTCATTGCCGATTTACCACTGCAATACATTTGTGTTATACAGTGAAATAATGATTGCATCCCAAGGTATAAACTCCACGTGGCTTTTAAAACACTAATTTTGACTTCTTGAAGTACACAATTGAGATAGGGCTTTTAAACACTAATTTTGGCTCTTGAAGTACATAGAGTGCTAAAACATAATAGATATCAAACTTTCAGGTACCAGTATAGTAGAAGCACTAAAACAAGTGACCCACTCTGGATACTAGCAGCACATTCCAAATAAGAAGCCAACTCAACTATCCAACACAATGAATTCAAACTTATCTATACAGAAAGCTTTAACAAAAGCAAGTTCAGACACCCGACTAGGTGGTCGCGGTGATAAGGTCCTGGGATGTTGTGGTCTGCATCCTGAGTTCGAATCGCCACGATGTACATCCCAACTAACGCGCTAAGGTAAAGGCTCCGATTTATTCCTATGCTTGGTATTACTGCGAGTGGTCCCTGCACACGCGCCTAGTGATTAAAGGTAGGATAATATGATTTACGGTCACAGGCTCCGTGGGTGTGGATACCTATCCCCGCCCGTGTGTAGCTAGAATCCGCAGTGATGGCTGAGTACGGAAGGTTCCGTGTAAAAAAAAAAGAGAAAAAAAGCAAGTTCAGACAACTATATTCTAATTAGAGCTCAGGTTCGAGCATCACTCCATTCTACAATAAGCAGGAATGTACATATGACATCTTTCTACAGTACAACATCAAATTCATTTACCAAAAGGACACTTTTGTATGAAGCACCGTGTCTTGAATTGTTCTAATCTCATAATTTTCAAGTTAAAATGGAAGACAAAAATGAACCATATAATTCTCCAAAAATAAATAACAACACAACATAAAGAAAACACACACAAAAGCAAAATATGTTAACCCCAAAGTAAAACAGAAGCAAACTTACTTCAGGGGCGTTTCCCGTTCTTTCCTAAGCAACTTATCCATATCATCATAAGGAAACACTAAATTCTGCAAGGTAGCAGCTTTAATCCACTTGGGCAAGCTCATCTTGCCAATCAAACCGAACACTCTTTCTCTAATCGGAGCTGGCGATTCTTTCGGATACCTCTGCAGGAAGTACTCACAGAACGCCATTTCAAGCACAAATTGCCCCAAAGAACACAACCTTGAATGTCCCGATCTCCCATGCCTAGTCTTAGTCCTCTCACAAGACGGATGCTGAAACGCTAAGTACGACAACGTATCAACATGTTTAGCTGGATTATCGTCTCCAAGTTGATCAGACGGCTCTAGAAAATACCCTAATGCTTGCTTGGCCTCAAGCAAGTATTCGTCTATCCCTGTTTTATCCGCATTGTTAAGACGCGTGGAAGGCAAGCAAGAACTCAACAAAGGGAATGATTTTAATGACAATTGTGGACTTTTAAAAATTTATCAGCTAGTTTCTTGTCATCATCAAGTGGAGGTCTTAATAAACTTCTTTGGGGAACCTTTTTCTTCGGAGACATTACTTTTTTCCGCTCACCAAACTCTTTGAGGAGTCTTTGTGGGCCGTTTTGGGGCAGCTCTTTTTGCGGGTCTACTACTACGGCCAAAATACGGATATTTTGTGAGATTGGTTTGGCGAGTTTTAGTGTCTTTGAAGAAATTTGGAGGGGAAATTTAGAGATTGAAGAAGAGAAAGAGATATTATCAGAAATAAGAGGTGAAAAAGATGAAGAGAGTTCCATATTTAGAGTGTAACTATTATGGAGATGTCAAGTGGTTTCTAGTATAATTCTTAAGGAAATGAGATGTGTTCCGTGAGTTCGTATATGAGTTTTGATGTTGCCATTGATGGAAGGGGTTTTGTGTGTTCTGTTCAGGTTGGGCTGTTGAAAAAACTGTGGTTGGGTTCGGTGGATAAGGTGAACTGAAAGAAGAGGGGCGTATCGGCGGCTAACGGTAGTTTTGGCTGTGGAGATAATTCTCTGAGATGCCGTGGTTGAATCTGGAATTAGTGGCATTGAAACGCAGTGACGTTTTACCAATAGCCCGTTTAATTTTCAAAAACAGGCCTAGTTTTACTCCCAAAATATCGTACATGCTAGTTGGAAAGGGGAATGATAAAAGGAGTTCTAAAGTTGCTTGCAAAATTTAAAGAAGAATCTTGGCTAGCCTTACGTAGTTGAAATCATTCTTTTAATGTGAGGTTGAAGCATGTTAAAACCGATTAGTATGCGCGAGAGCTTGTCGAGAACACTAACCTTCGAATTTACGTGATAATTTGGGTAAATATACGGTATTTATATCGTATTAATAAATTTATTATTGGGGTATTTTATTTTTATTCAGGCCCAGTTCAATAGATTAGATCCGTCTTCATGTCCTTATTCAGATCCGTCAAATATTCATATCACTATCAAGTAGACTCTTTGATACAGCGTCGTTCCGAGAAACCGATTGCATCACAGGGGAGATGGCTGAATCACTTCGGATATTTTGCCTGAGGCGGATAGTCAGGAAGTCTCCGCCTCATTTATGGTTAATTCTCACTCGACTCTGGGACCCGCAATGGCAGACCTCTT
>JAVXUL010000020.1:6050842-6062536 GCA_035590515.1 Trichilia minutiflora
AGATAATCACCCCCTGTAGGGCCTGGATTTTAATCTCAGTCATTCATTTTTTGTAATGGATCGCCTGGATTAATTTTAATTCTCTCCAGGGGGTGATTATCTTTTACCCAAAGGTTAGGGGGGAATTTGGAATTCCCCCATTCTGAAATTTATAATTCTAACCCCTTTGATTATCATATCATTGCTCATGACTTATAAGCTAGACTCACCGATCATGACATCGTAAATCAACTAAACTCAAGTAGCTTAGGCTATAAATACACAACTCACGATCCAATCTATATTCAATTCATCTACATCATTTGTATCATAATATCTAAACATTTTTTTATAATTTCATCAACAAATCATTTATCAGAATTTACGACTAACATGTATTACCATGTTAACACAGGTCATTATTCAGTAAGTCCACTCATCAAGCGACTTTTACCTAGTTCCATATCGTAGCTACCATTTATCATACGGTCATCATCTTGTGAGTCATATTATCAACGTAACCAGTTATCAAGCTTTCTAACCATAAAAGTATATAAAACAATTTATCCAACTCACATATTGTATTGTCATAAAATAAAACATTGCATATCATGAAACAACATAAATAAATCCATATCAATGAACATATATTATATTTATAATTGGCCTTCCACTCATGATATCATGAAATTTAATAAAATCATCATATCCTTAAAAATATTTATCTTTCTGATTTTTTTTTATCATATAATAAAACATCTGGCCTACTAACCATCACCTCATATGAAAGCATCATAAAATCATCAATAATCTTAGAGGGTATAAAATACATTAATAAATAAAAAATTCAATTAATTTATCGTTTATTAGATTTCTATCTATAGGGCAATCCTTACCTTATAGAACTAAAAATATCAATTGCTTTGTGATCTATTGGATTTTCATCTATTGGATACATCATCTCGTAGAGCTAAGAATATTAGCTATTTTGTGGTCTATTAGATTTTTATTTGTAAGACAATCCTTACCTCATAGAGCTAAGAATACAATAACATACTATATTTTTTAATATCAAATACTATGTAGTTTATGAGATTTTCATCCACCTTATTGGACTGTAGGACAATCCTCACCTCATAGAGTACTTTTTCAATCCTTGGTACATAAGACAAATTCAATAATAATGACATATAAAGTCAAAATAAAAAATACTAACACACAAGATCAAAATCAAAGGCAATGAAATCAATAATTATTTAGAAGACGTTAATCTTTAAAAATCAAAGAATAATTATGTAAAATGGAACCGTAAAGAAATCTCATGTCCAAATGGTATGTCCATATGCATTTATAATACAATGGTCATGAAATTTATCATAATCAGTCACATGGCATTTAAAAACCATCTTCCTACCATTTTTCGATCTCACCTAGGTATTATTCATCTAGGTGGCCTCTATACGATCCAACCCTATAATGCCTCCAAAAATCCATGAGCCAATTGTCGAAAATCTCTTTGATGTCAATAGTAATCGAACCTCTCTCAAGTTGATTTCTCACTCAACTCAATGAAACAAAGCTCATACAATATAGAGGATGATGACTACTATTGATTTGTAGTAAGAAACATAAGATTGATTGGTGTAAAATTAAGAAATTTCGAGGAAAGTGAAGGAAGTTACAAATGGAAGCCAAAATTAGGAAACCATTGGGCTTGGAAGAAGAAGAGAGGAAATCTGAAGACTTTAGCCCCTGTTTAAGGTATATATAAAGCATATTGAAATGACAAAATGATCTTTACAAGCTTAAGAGGAAGAAGAATCAAGAAAAGGGGTAAAATGGTGATTTTCGATCATTTTTCATAAATTTGATGCCATTTTCGATGATAAGCTAGTTAATTGACACCCATCTGGGTTGAAGACTAGACCGGTTTGGTCCTTGTTCAAGCCCCTATATTTCCTATTCTTTCGATTTTCATCCTCCTATGTTTTCAGTGTTGTTTTCTCTCTCATTCGATATCTAATTTTACTACCATTTCTTTTCATTCAATCGTCTATTTATCTACTTTAAGTGAAAAAATCGGTTTGCAAATTAGCTTTCTAGATTAGTAGAAATTTAGGTTCAAAACTCAAGTATTTAATTAACACCTTAAAGGAGCTTTCATAAAACTTCATCATTTATCATCTAAACTTTATTAAATCATATATCGAATCTTAATATCATGTTCTATACTCATTAATCATAACTAAAAGTGCATTTTATAAAAATTATGAAAAATTTTCTAAATAGTAAAATGATCAAAATACCCTTAATTTAAGGAACAAGTTTTGCATTTAAGGTCTTTTTTATTCTATTAAAATTTAAAAAAAAAAAATCCTTTATACACCATCTTAATTAAAAAAATACTAATTTTAGAAATTTCAAGTTGTATTATAAAATTTGCAATCCACAAAATATTGTGATTGGGTTGTCCATATTATATTATTTCACTTATTATAAACTCATAAAAGAAGAAGAGTGAGGTAATGGGATATTAATAATTTATTTATTACATTTTTTTGGAATACAAATTTTAAGTTACTAAAATAATTTTAATTATCTCACTTTTATAAATTTTAATATTTTTAATTCTTTTATTGTTGTTATAATCTCGTCCTCGTTGTTCAAATTCCATATCAATTTTTACTTTTAATTTTCATAAAAGAACAAATGATAATTTCTAAATATATGATATTATTTTTTTGTTTTTTAATTTTCAGAGCAAGAGTATTTATTATTTTATCTTAATGCTCATCCCAATAAAAAATTATGAAAATATTTATTTCTTATCTTAATTCATATTTAAGTATTTTAAAATTCTTTTGATTTTTTTTTTGAAAACACACACACACACGTATTTATCTAATTTAAGGTTTAAAAAATAAAAAATTAAAAAAAAAAGAAGTAGAAAAGTTTAACAACACATATTAATTTTTTTAGCTTTGAAAATTCAACAAAAATACATTAATTACAAGAATAACCCTAATTACGCTCTGCTTTCTAAATTACTCAAACTCAAAATCAGTTTTAAATATGGATGAGATTCTCCAACTTAAGTATGTACCTAAAAACACGCTATGAAAAATCCTATTTTTTCTCCATAAAGATTACTTGGAGCTGCAGGACCAACTTCACAGTCATTCCTTTCTTTTTCTGAATTAGTATCATTTTCTTATCCACAAATAATTATCATGGTATGATATGATTAAAGTCTATATTACTATTTTATATTATATAATTTATCAACAGGCAATCACCAAACCCAAACCCAAACCCAATCAAAATCATAGATTAAAAGAGCATCTTCATTTTTGATATCCCTTCCTCGAAAAGGTATATATAATAAACTGATTGCTTGCAATTATTTCATGCAGTTTCATCAATTCATTGTAAAATTTCGATGATGACAAATCACTGTTCACATTTAACGAATAGTAGTTCTAGTTGTGTCTGATTTTGTCCTTGAAATTTGCATCATGGAATAGCATGAATTCCATAAAGCCAGCTGATGATGACTACTCTTGCTACTTTCTGCGAAAGGCCACAGTCAGCAATCTTAATGTGCATGTTACGTTCTATTCATGATTTGTGATTTTTCCATCTACGCGTTTCTATCTTTTGCTTACTTGGACCACGTGTTCATACAAATTTCAAACTTCCTGTTTTAACTCAAAGTATTGAACATTTCGACCAGCAGAGCAGTTCTATGAATGAGACGAAGGCGGACCTTGACACAAGGCGGAAGATGATTATACCAATTCGTTTTCTTTCAAGCCCACCACTTTGCTTACCCTATTAAAATATTCCACTTCCATTGCCAGTAACAAGATTCCAATTGCCAACTGGCACATGTCCTCCGCATCACTTTTCTATTCTATTTATAAAATCATTTCAAATCAACCATTCACATGTTACATGTATATATAATGGCTCTTGCTTCCTCTATCTATATCAGTTCTGAATTGAAATGGGTCGGTTCAATCTAATTCTCGTTTTGTCACTTTCTCTTAGTTTGTGCATGTTCCCTGATACTATATCGGCACAACTTCGACAAAACTATTATGCCAAAATCTGCCCAAGGGTAGAAGAGATTGTCAGAGGTGCGGTTCAGACTAAATTTAAACAAACTTTTGTTACAGTTCCTGCTACCATCCGTCTCTTCTTCCATGATTGCTTTGTTCAGGTTAATATATAGAACGAAGTATTCAATATCAGGCACTGTGCATTACTTGGAAACAAGTAGTCTAATATGTTTGTACCTTCTTTTCCAGGGCTGTGATGCTTCAGTAATAATTCAATCAACAGGAAACAATAATGCAGAGAAGGATCACCCAGATAACCTGTCCTTAGCTGGAGATGGATTTGACACAGTGATCAAAGCAAAACAAGCAGTCGACAAAGTTCCCGGTTGCACAAATAAGGTTTCTTGTGCTGATATCCTCGCCATGGCTACCAGAGATGTTATTGCATTGGTAAGCTTTCATCAGAATCCAATCATTAAAAATATACTTTCAATAAAAATATGTATAATTACTATCATTAATATGATGTGATGATGATGATATAATTAGCAATGGCTTGGGTTACTAAACTGTTGTGAATTCTATGTAATTAATATTATCTATGATAATGCAGTCTGGTGGACCTTCGTACGCCGTTGAGTTAGGAAGACTAGATGGGCTGAGCTCGACGGCTTCTAGTGTGAATGGGAAGCTTCCCCAGCCGACTTTCAATTTGAACCAGCTCAATGCAAACTTTGCTGCCAACGGGCTCAACCAAGCAGACATGATTGCTCTTTCAGGTAGAACACGGTCAATCATAAATTAATATAATTTCTTTCCCACGGTTCCATCTCTTGGATCACACATCATCTGATAATGTGTTAGATCTCTTCTAACTGGATCATTTGTCAAGCCACATTGTAATTGTCGTAAAAGAATGTGACCGTTGAAGTTGATCATGATTATAACGATAATGATCTATATTTTGCAGCGGCACACACCCTTGGATTCTCTCACTGTAGCAGGTTCGCAAACAGGATATACAATTTCAGCCGTCAAAACCCTGTGGACCCGTCACTTAACAAGGCATATGCGACCCAACTACAACAGATGTGTCCCAGAAACGTGGACCCAACGATCGCTATTAACATGGACCCAAACACACCCAGAACATTTGATAATGTATATTACCAAAATCTTCAGCAAGGCAAGGGACTCTTCACCTCCGACCAAGTGCTCTTCACAGATCCGAGGTCCAGGCCGACTGTTAATGTGTGGGCCCAGAACTCCGCAGCGTTTCAAAAGGCCTTCGTTAGTGCAATTACCAAATTGGGCCGCGTCGGAGTCAAGACCGGCAACAAGGGGAACATTCGCCGTGATTGCGCTGCGTTTAACTGAGAAAAATATATATATCCGAGTGTTTTATGCAACATTATAAGCTAGATTTAATTTTTCTTGTTTGTGAGTGCTCATTTTTTAAATAATAATTTTGTTGTCACTTGTTATCATGAAAAATATGACATAAATAATAAAATATTTGTATTTATCTTCTTTGATTGTCATTTGAAATAAAAGAAAATATTAAGTGTACATATCTTGTATTATATATTTTTTTAAAATTTATAAAAATATTAAAAATAAAAAACTCTTAAATTTTAACTTATTAATTGAACAACTCTTGGTAAGTAAGTATTTGATTTTTAAGTAAGATTAGATTTTTTTTCATTTGTATTCGAACTTTTATCCCAAATAGTGATGTAATTTATTTTTAAATTAGCTAATGAGATAGAATAATTTATTATTTTAAAAATTATAAATTTATTATATAACTGATGAAAATTACATTATTGCTCAAGAAATAAATTGGGATAATTATTTAATGTATTTAATATTATATTAAAAAAATTATTTATTTAAAATTAAAAAAATGGGGACTCTCCTCAGTTTGGCAGAGTGTTTTTTTCGAGGAGTTGGTAGAGTATAGAGTATCAATTTTTTTCAAATTTTTAGTATTAATTTTCATTAGATTCCCCGTGCCAAGCACGTCAATCATCTCTCAATGATCATCTTGTCAACATCAAAATCGTGTTGGCAACCATGTCTGCGCAGCCTTAGTACGTAAGTAATGTGTGATATTTTGATTTGTTTGTTTATTTATGTCGATAAGACAGGATTAATAGATAGAGAAACAATTAATTAATTACCATCATTTTACATTGTATTTGAGTTACATAACGTTTCCCCATGTGGAATTATATCGTTTTTGAGGGGTTAGGCTCCAATCTGGTTCAATGGCATCCCATCATACAGCTGTTTTCCTTCTCTTTTATGTCGCAGTCGGTATTTGGCCCCTCGATTATATTGACTAAACGATACCCATGTGCCCAACCATTCTACGTCCATGGTTTTAGTCATTCTAACGGATAAAAAACCTTTTTTTAATTTAATATTTGGTATCTTCTGTTTTTTGAAAAATAACTCATATATAAAAGATTTTGTTTTATTAAAAGAACGTAAATTTTTTCAACTAATCTGTCATACAGCGGTTAGCAGATTGTAATAACGGTCTACCATCATACTTGCCAATGGAGATCACACCCAATGTAGGAAAAAAACAGAGCAACCAATTCTTCACAGTATTTTACTGCTATACATGACATATATACAAACAGAATGACGTATGAAACTTTGGATATATGTCTGCCTCCGAGATGAACAATCACTCTATATAGTAGATATGATTAGAATGAAAACCATTTGTACATGATTCAAAAAGAAATTAGCTGAAAGCTGGATGGAAGTCTCATCTAAGATGTTTTCAACCAACGAAAATCTTGACCATGTAAATTTGAACTGTAAAAATATACTTCTTCCGGCCATACTTTCAACACCTTTACCAAATTCTTCATTTAATGATGCACAATCAGCCAAAAACATCCAAATTATTGAAAAGATAGATGGGGTATTATTGGACCACGATTAATAACATGCACGAACAATTCTATCTACATGCCGCTTACAAAAGGGACAAAAATATTGAATAATTCGTGATTTTCAAGACTAGTATGGGAACGATGTCTCCTACAGCTATGTCGAATACATTGAACATAATGCACTAGAAATGTGACAAAAATTTATCTAAAAAATCATTAATCTCATTCATATATCAGACAATATCATCATCCATTTGTTTCAGTACAACCAATTAGAAGCTTAGCCTACCTATCAAATGCTTTCCCTAATAACTATCTACAGCATCTCTCCAGTCCAGTTGGACACAAATGTTTCCTGGATTAGATTTTGAATAAAATGAAGCGCTAAGTTTACAAGGAACCAAAGGAAGTGATTAGGACAGATTTTCCTCCAACTTACTAGAAACAATTAACGAGAGAGCTTCCACAAAATCATGACACTTGGAAATCCATGGTTTACATATATCAGCCGGTAATTACTTTCCATAATTGCTGAATGCTACCAAAGGTTCAAAATCTACCTTCAGCTGACTCATAGTTGTTAAATGTGCCTAGGCTCTAAGCACAATCAGACTCAAGGGCTGAATGCTACCAAAGGTTCAAAATCTACCTCCAGCTGACTCATAGTTGTTAAATGTGCCTAGGCTCTAAGCACAATCAGACTCAAGGGCTGGAAAACCTCCTAAACTATCACACGGCAACAACCAACAAGCTCAAAGCTTAGGGGAAATCATACCTACCTTAAGAGCACACTTAGTAGAGATCCTTCTCATCCTCTTTCTTTCCATCTTCTTCTGAGTTTATATGGTAATATATTTATTCAAATATCAAATTTTTGTGTGAATAATTAATTTTCTAGTGATGAATACATTTAGGAATTTGAAATCATCAATATTATTTAATTGTACAAGTTTTACATGAACCTTGAAAATTTATCACCACATCTAGCTTTTGGCTGCCTTTACCTTGGGCAGTAAACCTTTTTTCCAGTGCCTTGAGCCTCGGTTCCATGAAGCTTCTGCCCCTTAATGCAACCTGCATCTCAGTAACTATTCTTTAAAAAATGAAAATGTTATCTTACCAATTATGCGTAAGCTTTAAACACTTGTTAAAGGGCTAATATTACCAACCCGAACAATTTGACATATTACCAACAGAAGAGGGCAAGAGACCAATAAGAAAGTGAACTTGAAAATGGTGACAGTCTATAAGAGAGAAATGTGGCAAAAAGAATTTCATGTAGAATACAACTTAGATTGTAACAAGACACCAAGTAAACCAAAACGTGACCAAAAAAAAACACACATATCCAAAACACCTAAGTGATCGACTATTTAGTCATTTTGGAAAAATGACAGGTTGGTGTTTATAACGGTAATTAGCCCTTCAATACATGAACTTCTTCCTTCAAATGATTGATAATAAAGAATTCTATTATAAGCTTCCTGAAAACCATTAAATTAAATATGGTTGATGACTGCCATGCAACCAAAAGACGCTCACATAAACGAAGCAATTATATAAGAAATTAGTCAAAAACCAACAGTCCTTCAGAAAGAACAATTCATCAAAGCAAGAAATTCAATAAAGGTGTGCCTCAAAACTAGAGTGAAGAGATTTACCAGCAAAGTGAGCACTCGTGAAATGACCTTAAATTATAGATATCAAGGAAGCCACTAACCTAATTGTACTAGCTAATAACTAGATTCTTACAAGTCATTATATTCCACCCCAGAACAATCAGGGTTATGACCTATTTACAGTCTACTTAAACTTGATTAAAACTTTGTCAAGCCTTTACTTATATAACTTGATTCAAAAGTTTGTCAAGCCTTTACTTATATAATGCAGCAGTCCTTGAAAGTATGATGTAGTCAAGATAAACTTCAGCTCAGACTTTTTGATTGTATTAACTCAAGATCAACGTCAGTAAGACCAAGGTCAGCAAGATCAAGGTTAGCAAGATTTGGATGCAAGCAAGCAAAGATCTCAAGTTGTGACGGCCAATCATTTCCAAGAATTTGGTGATTTAACTCCACTGCAACTTGAAAGTCTAACCTAGTTGCAGAAAAGGAACTAGGCCTGTGGTCTGTATCTTTGTGTCGAGACCTTGACTCAGCTAGCTCCAAACAGGGCTTTATTAATCTCTTCATGAAAACATCAAGGCCATTGTTCAACAGATTGGCACAATCCACTGAGACATTCAATCCCTCCGCCTCCAGCTTCCGTTCCAATCTATTCCTCAAGGAATTAGTATCAGGCAGCTCATGACACTTGCAACAAACCTCAGTGTAGTTGGACGAGGAATTATGACGTGCTTTTGCTGTCACCTCAGTGTTTGTGGGGATGCCAAGAGGAGCTTTCACAGGGATCCAACGATAAATTATTGGACTAGCAGAAGCCTGATCAACCTCTTCTCCCTCTTCTACAGAAGCTGGAGGTCTACTACCCAAAGAAAGCAACTCAGTTGCACTCTGCTGTTCTTGAATTTTAGGAATGGAGTCTTCGCATACAACACTATGACTCTTCCCATGTGGTCCAAGAGGGCTCGGCCGGTCCTTCAACTTGCAATCACGAAGACCTGGTGTCATCCCCTTTCTAGAGGATGGGGAAATATCTTTGCATAGTGACTGAAGACAACTTCTTTGATACCCATTTGCCACTTTAACATATAAAGAACCTTCAACTTTTGTCTCTTTTGATGGTGGAGTCTTTGAAAGACATGCATTTTTGATAATTGACCTGAGAAGGTCATTATGAAGACGCACATTTTCTCTTCCTATTGTGCCAATGCATAGTCTGTCAAACTCAAATTTGCTGATTTTAAGATTTAAATATCTTGTGAGGAGACTCAAATACTTCTCTGTTTTGTAATGCCCGAGCTTCCCCTCAATGTGAGATTTCATCTCTGAAGTATCCAATCGAGTAAAATGCCGATCAGCCGTCATTTTACCTTCTAAATATCTCCCTGTCGTCAAAATGAAAAAAAAAATAATAATAATAATGTAATCACATAATCACCCATAAACATGAAAAATGAATTCATTTTTGTTAACATAACAACTCCATATCAGTCAAAACTTAAAACTCAGTTGTTGAGTTGTACACGAAAAATGAACTGAATCCAGACTACTAATTGGCCTTAGCACTCGATTCTTTGACTTAATTTCAGACATTCAACGGTAACTTATCAGTCCGCCCAAAATCAGCAACTGAAAAATAATCACAAAATTTTCACTTCTAAACTCTGAATTCACAAAAACTAACCAATAAAACCACAATTAAAAAATAAATAAATAAAATTTCCGAACCCTGAAGCATAAATTCAATTCTCAATGAAACACTTTGGATAATTTAGTGAGAAAACAAATCCAAATGAAGCAATTGCAACATTTGAGATCAATAAGGCATTTAACTTAGCAAAGAAAATAATACCCACCTGAATTAATGCGCTACCGAATTCAATTTGAGTTGTATACAGTGCAATTTCGATCACTTGCTCCTAAGCTCAGCAACAGAGATTAGGGCTGTGTTGTCGCGGTTCTTTAGAATGTTCTTCGAGTGATTGCTGGAGTCAAAAGGCTCGTGTATTTTTTTCTTACATGTGTAAGCTGCTCTTTTTAGTTTGGTGTAGCCAATCAGCGTTCGAGTTTTTACATACTAAGTCAGGTAACATAGTCGAAGCTTATACAAACACAAGCTCACGCCCACCAATTTCTTCTAAAGTGTTTGGAAAGTTAGCAAGTCAAAAATGACATGCTTGGGATGTCATGTCACTAACAACAGATCCGGTCCGAACCGGAACACAGCCAATTCGAAACCAAACCCAAAACAACTTTTTTCTTTTCTCTTAATCTTAATGTCAATAAAAAAATAAAAAATAAGTTTTAATATTATAATAAAATTTATAGGGAACTATTAAATTAAATGATGGCGAACCAACTGTAATGTTTGTTGAGAATGAGATGGCCTTAACTTGACGAACAAAACAAAATATTTTATGAAAAGTGAGAATAACATTATGGTCAAAATACTTAACAATTTTCTCATAGAAAAAGGCATCATCACTCTATAAAAGAATGTTTGTCACTTTGATGGCTATTAAATAAAATAACCCACAAACCAAACTTTATTTTTCTTATATTTCAATAAAGTTGAACGAACTTATTATGGCGATAGAGATACTATCCAATTTTCAATGTTATTTATTTTATTATTTTTAATAATTTTGTACAACATTAACACTCACATTGGTTCAAACACAGCCCATTGGTAGAACAGTTGAAATGATAAACATTTTGGAAACACTCATAATTGGTATACATTTTTTGTCAACATGTGGTCAGTGCTATTGAAAAAAATAAACAAATAAATGCTTGTGATCTGCACATTGTGCTTTGAATTGCTATAATAATATTTTTGTTGTTTCAGAAACACATGAAAATCATCATTTTTTCGATTTAAGTTCAATTATTGATTTTCACAGAGAATGCTTCCTCAAATAATAAAAAGTAAAAAGTCAAAATGGAGGTGATAGAATTCCACCATTGTAGTTAGGCTTAGGCTTAGGCTTAGGCTTGGGCTTGGGCTTGGGCTTGGCGTGGGTTTGCATGGCCTGTATTTTCCACAATTCTACTTCTCTTTCAAACGCTCCGCAAATAATACCTCCCTTCCCGAAACTTTGTTCAAAACCGAAATCATTG
>JAVXUL010000020.1:6068402-6096405 GCA_035590515.1 Trichilia minutiflora
ACAAGCTATTACAAATAATTAAAGCCCAAATAAGCTTAAGCAATTAAATCCAAACACAAGCTATTACAAATAATTAAAGCCCAAATAAGCTTAAGCAATTAAACAAGGCTAGGCAGTCCCCCTTCATCAATAGAACATGCCTCAAACATATGGAGTAGTCAGGTATGCCTTCAAGCCCAATTGCACACTTAATGAATTCATGCTCTTGCAATTCAATTGTGACTTGGTCTTGTACATATGAGTTCATAGCTGTCCCAAAAGTCTTAGCCCGTACTCTTGTGATTGGCCCACTAGGAAGAGCCAATAGATCCTTTTTGTTGCTTCTTGCTTCGACCTTGACACCATTGGATCCCCCTTGATATGCATCAAAAAAGAATTTTATCCATAGTCAAGGAGAAGAAAACGACAAGAAGGTTGTCTTGAGAGCTGGAATATCCAATTCTGGAATCAAGATTTGAAGACCAGGGGTACCAAGAGAAAATTGAAGCCCTTTCTTTGATGGAGAACCCCCCTTTATATAGTGTCCTGGTGATGTGACTAGGTATCAGAGAATGAGAATGATGGGATTTTGATGACTTTGGATAAGGTGCAGCTGCTTTCCATTAATGTTATAGCTGACATTCCTGTCGCTTTTAAGTCTGCTGCTGTCACCTTATCTGAAGATGGGTGATGGATGGCACAGGTGGCCCCTGGGGTACGGTGTCATAAGGCCTGCTATGTCAGCGGTCATTTTTATTTTTAATTATGAGGGCGTGTGATCAGGGGTTCTCTACCTAAAGGTTGCATTCGTGTTGGTGAAGAGGAGACACCCTAAGAGGCCCTTGAGTTCAGGGGGCCAATTCTGAGGGCTATCTTACATTCCGGAGAAGTAGGGTCCCTAGGACCTGAGGCGTGTTAGCCTGAGAAGGTGACTTCCCAGGCCTCGATATGGGCTTTCTCCAGAAACTATCTTCTAGAGACCTGAGGCGAAGTTTTCTGAGAGTTAACCCTAAAAACCTGAGACGGGATTCCTTGAAAGAGGACTCCCTAAATCCTAAATTCGGATATACCTGAAAGAGTGAAATACTTGAGATAAGAATACTATATCTTTTACTAATGAAGTTCTATATATCACCTACATATTTACCCCAATAAAAATAATACTCAAAATGAAATACCCTTTTAACTATAATAGTAACTAAATGAAATGGTATTGATTTAAGAAAAAAATGCTTACTAAATATTGACTTGACCAAAACAAAAAAAGAAGCAGCAGCAGCAGCAGCTGCTTTGGTTTGTTCAATATTTAGTAAGCACTTATGATGAAATAGGTGCAAATATTATAGACGGCCAAAAAATGGTTACCATTTGAAACGGAAAAATACATCCTTTGATGAGAGCAACTTGATCATTAATAAAGCTAAACGGTTTCAGTTATAACCCTCACCAGTCACCACCATTACCCATAAACCAGCATTAATTATTGCATGTTATTCGTCATTTCTTACATCAACATTAACATTATATTATATAAATAATAGTAATAATTGCTAATCCCTAATCGGAGGGGAATTCAGATCCTCGTCACCCTCCAATAATAATAATAATAACAACAATCTCCTAACAACTTCCACGACATCAACCCACATGGATTTTTCAGTGGGACCCTTCAAACGTAGGGTCCCACTTTCTAATTTATGATACTCATCACATTATCACATATGCGTTTTATATGTTAACGTAGCAATCATGATATGGTTACATGCTCTCATCACCGTACAACAAAAATTTATCGTATTTGTATATATAATATTATATACATAAACGAAACTTCAGTACTAGCTTCTCATGACTTCTCATTGGCTTTCATTTCATTTTCTTTCTTTAAGTGTTTTGTTTAATAGAAAGCCGATAATTTTGGGTCATTATCAATTGAAGAATAAGAAGAACAAAAATAATATTTTGATTAATAATATCAAACGGTTCTTATTAAACGTGACGAAGGGAACGATTAAGAATAATTAATTATCAATCATAAATGCAATTTAATATGTGACGCCTCCATATTTCTCTTAATTAAAACCTTAATCATTGTCAAAACTGTTTTATGTTGTGGCTTGCGATCTAGCTCTTCCACTTTACGCTACTAATTAACTTAGAGGGACGAAGGTCACATGTTTCGGCGCTCTATTATCAACGATGCGGTTTCATGCTAAGCACGTCATTTCAAATGAGAATAATCAATGATAAAAAGAAGTATGTTATACATTTTTTGAAACCATATTAAAACTATCAAACAGTCTTTGATTACATTTTAATATTTAACTAGATGAAAAAATACATAATTTTATTTATCTAAATTTATTTTAAAATTGCATGGTAAATAGTGTAACTCTATTGTAAAATATTTATCTTATTTATCTATTTATGATAGTTATATATTGATAAATAATATTTTTTTAAAATAAAATAATATTTGTATAATTAATTAAAATATATTTTTTATATCACAATTTTATAAGAACAGAACAATTGTATGTGTTTTTAATTTAATTTAAGAAAGACTTAAATTAAAAGAAAAAAGATAAAATTTTTATTTTATCCCCAATTCGAGGAAGCAGTAAATTAATTAAGATAAAAATAGTTATGATTTCGTTTATTGTGCATTTTCTCAATCATTTATCTTTTATTATTTAGTATTAAATATTAAATATTATTATTTTATAATAATTTTAACTAGAGAATTACCACAACGCCAAATGAAGCTGAAAAATACTTTAATTCAAGTGGGTTAAAAGTCACGCTCCATTTCTAATTTTCTTTAAAAAAAAAGAAAAGAAAAGAAAATTTCAGTTGAAAAAAGAAAAATACGAACATGACATTCAAAAGTAGGGTGTAGATTCAACATGATAGGGCTGCCCATTGACTATGTATCGGTACCATGGATATACACTCAAATATTTTACTGTCGAAAAGAAATATGAAAAAATTTGAGATTATAACACATCAGTCATAAACACGGACTGAAAATTGAATCCGCCAAATCTAAAACTATAGCTAACATTGCCATGGCAGACCTACGCGTTGAATTAGCCCTGCCATTGATCATCATCAGGACTGTTTATCTATAAATTTTAAGATAACGATAAATACGTCATTCGAATATCCACGCTACCAGTGCTCCCATCACTGCCGGGAGAAAAGAAAAGCCGCTTTTGCAGCGACACTTAATCAAACGGCCGATATTCTTGGAACTTGCCTCCCACTAAAGTAACGGTTCCAGTTTTGCCACGTTGCATGCTATTCTTTTATTTCATAAATTTCAATAACAAAATTATGCTCAATAAGAAAACATCTTTTAAATCATATTCCCGAAGGATACGTTCTCAGAAAATTATCACAAGGATGGTGGACCCTACTAATGATATTCATGTGTACGAAGATGATGCAGTATGATTAGACGTATCAGAGTCTAATTAATCTATTAAACTAATCGAATTAAATTCATCCGTAATTAATTAGATTAATTTTATTTAAATTTTAATCTATCTCAATAATGAATTAAATAAATCAATGTGTGGATTATCGAATCGTTTGATCATGAATGGATGGAGGGATGGATGATGATTTGTAAAACAAATAAGGAAAGGGAGTAATGATTACAATGGGGTCATGATGTAGTGCCTCCTTCCGTAGAAATAAATGATTAAAATCAAATGAGGTAGAGAAAGAGAGGAAACAAGACTGCGCAGCCATAGCCGCCATTTGCTCTGTAACGGTGTTTTCTTTTTTTTTTCTTTTAAATCTTTTTACTATAATTTATTTTATATATTAATTATTTTTTTTATTTATTTCTCTTATAATTTTTTATTGTTAATAATAATAATAATAATAATAATAATAATATAACAATATTAGCTGGAGAGAGAAAGAGAGATAGGGTCTCCAAAAAGCACTTAATTTAAATAAAATAAAAACAGAAGGGAAAAAAAAATAGTCGAGATTCTGGAGAGAGAAAGTCAAGTATTTATAGCTACCATTAGAACACTTGAACCTCTGCGATGATGAACGACTTCCGACCTAAGAGAGGAAAAGCTTGGAAAAACCCTATCGTATTTTCTCCCCATGTGTTCTACGTATATATGAGCTGTTGCTGCTCTTTGTTTTCTCTAATTTCGAAGTAGTTCTAACGAAGCCTTGCCTAGCTACTTTCTTAATCCACAAGCCTCCTTTCACTTGCCTCGTATTGACTGAACAAGCAAGGCAGAAAACCAATTTATAATTTTACTTGTTTCACTTTCTCTCAGCCTCTTTTTGTTTTAATAAGTTCTCTTGTTGTGATTAATTTAAAAAAACAATGAAGTCAGAAAACCATATGAGAGAATACATAGTAGTGAGGGAGTTTGATCCAAACAAAGATTGTTTAGGCGTAGAAGACGTAGAGAGAAGATGTGAGGTTGGTCCCAGCGGCAAGCTCTGTCTCTTTACCGACCTCTTGGGTGACCCTATTTGCAGGGTACGCCACTCACCTGCTTTTCTCATGCTGGTACTGCTACTGTACTATTTCTCTTCTATTTTATTAGACTATACGTTACATGAGATTACCCTTTGTCTTTTCCATTGTCCTTTTCTTTCCTCTGCATACTCCCTAATCTTTTCCATCGCCCTGTCCATAAACAGCACTCGCACTTAATCGTTAATAACACTACGTAGGTTTTCAAAAAACCATAATGCCAATTAAACAGTTTAATTTTTCCTGGGTTTTAACAACCGTTACCAGATTTTTATCGCCGTTTCTAAACTTCATCAGTGTACTTGCTATTAAAATATTCATATGGGTTCACTAACATGTTTGTATTTGGTGTTTTGGTATGGGGTAGGTGGCTGAGATAGGTGATGAAATCGTGGGAATGGTAAGGGGCTGCATCAAAACCGCTACTTGCGGCAAGAGAATCTCTAGAAACAATGATGACAGCAAGCCTCTCCCAATTTACACCAAACTTGCGTACATATTAGGCCTTCGAGTCTCTCCATTTAACCGGTGTGTTGCTTCTCACTGTTTCATACATATTATTTCATTTGTTTAAATTATACTCTCTTTGTATTATGTAAAACATAATTTGTTAAATCTATTCTTACGTGATTGTTTTGTGTTACTGTAGGAGGATGGGCATAGGTTTGAAGCTGGTGAAAAGAATGGAAGAATGGTTTAGAGAGAGTGGCGCCGAATATTCTTACATGGCAACGGAAAACGACAATTACGCTTCGGTTAAACTCTTTACCGACAAATGCGGTTACACCAAGTTCCGGACCCCTTCTATCCTGGTCAACCCCGTCTTCACTCACCGGGTTAACGTATCGAAACGAGTCACTGTCATTCAACTTAGTCCCGCTGATGCGGAAGCTTTTTATCGTCATAAATTATCCACCACCGAGTTCTTTCCACGCGACATTGACTCGGTATTGAATAATAAACTCAATTTGGGTACCTTCTTGGCTGTGCCACGTGGAAGTTATTCATCCGAGTCGTGGCCCGGTTCGGATTCTTTTTTATCCAACCCACCCGAGTCTTGGGCATTGTTGAGTATTTGGAACTGTAAGGACGTATTTAAACTTGAGGTCCGTGGCGCATCACTCGTGAAGCGCACCCTGTCTAAAACGACACGGATTGTGGATCGGGTTTTCCCTTGGTTGAAAATCCCATCCGTACCAGAGGTTTTCAAGCCGTTCGGGTTACATTTTCTGTATGGGCTAGGTGGAGAGGGCCCACGCGCTGTGAAATTTATGAAGGCTCTGTGTAACTACGCGCATAACTTGGCAAAGGAGCGTGGGTGCGCTGTGGTGGCTACAGAGGTGTCCAGTTGCGATCCGCTCAAGCTAGGAATTCCATACTGGAATATGCTATCGTGTGCTGGGGACTTGTGGTGTATTAAGAGACTGGGGGAGGACTACAGTGACGGGTCAATCGGTGACTGGCCTAAGTCATCGCCGGGGTTGTCCATTTTTGTTGACCCCAGAGAATTCTAAAATAAAGAACAGAAAATGAGGAAGTACGAGGAGATAAATAAATTAGAACAAGCCTTTTTTGTGGGGTGGGTTTAGAATTTAGTAGTCTTTTTTTTTTTTTAATTATTCTTGTTCGATGTTTTCATTAGTTGTTTTTTTTTTTATTTTAAGATATGGATTTTAGATGCAAAAGGGAAGATGATATCCCACTTTTTAAAATTTTCTCGGGTTACTTTTGGAAATGGAAGTGGCTTTCTAGATCCTCTTTTAGCCAAACATAGCCTTTGTTTCATATGGAATTGATCATGATCTTTTCGGGACTCTTCTCTTTTATATATATATATATATATATATATATTCTATTCATCAGATCTATATCCTAAATTCTATTTCTCTGAACCGTGGGTAATCCTAATATCCTTGCTAAGGTAGAACTTTCTCCAAATGGACCTTTTCTTAGGAAGTATATATTTCACTATGATTTTATGCCATGCATCTGTATACTAATGAATAATATTTTGATGAATCCACTATCGTAAAGAGAATAAATAAAAATGAATTGTCCTTCATAAAGGAAAAAGGGTTCTTAACGTAGGTGCAATTGACACTTGGAACATTACATTCGTAAGAGCAGATAATATGTCGGCATAATGAGCCACTTTAAATCGATGCAAGGGGATTCTCTTAAAGGTTTTTTTGCTTTTTTAAATATAATCTGATTATGAAATTGATGTGTTTTTTGGCTTTTAGCTCCAATATCGCATTGAAAGAGAAAACAAGTATTGTTTTGTATTTGAGGTTTCTTTTCATAGCTTTTCCTTGCTTTGGTGGGCTTTCGGCTTGTGGACTATGCACCATGAACCTCAAGTTCCGGGATAGTGACGTTTTTGATAACGAACAGAATTATTAAGGAAAAAATAATTTAAAATGGAAAAGAAAAATAAGAGTGGTATTGAAAGGATGGTGACATCGAACTACAAAAAGTAATGTAAGGGAACATATGGTCGGCATCATATCTTTTATCTTTTACTGTTTTTTTGTTTGGGATTTTAGGTGGGCCTATGCAAAATAGTTTGTGGATAGACCATGAAGTGGGCTTTTCCATAAGAGGACATTGTATTTAGCACGAAATTCAAAATCCAGGAGAAACGCTAACGGAAAGGGATAATAATATCGGATTTTTGAATTATTTACAAAAATAATTCTATATTTATTGACATTATTATACTTTTTTTTTTTATAAAAAAAATTTATACATTCAATTATCACTACAACGTTCAATTGAACACGATATTAAATACCTTAAAGATACGTTATCATATACTATAGCACCTAACCTTCTAATAATAACCCCTTCAAATCAATAGCTAGTTGGTGCATGCAATAACCGGTTAGGGAAGAACTATGAACTGGTAGCGTTGTTATTAACGGGGTTTGTCATGCCAGGGCAATCACATTATATCTATCATAGGATAGGATTCATGAAGGAAGAAAATAAAAATGAATGTGAAAATGTGTATAATCATGGAAGCCTTAGCCTGTTTCAACTTTTAATACTAATATTATCCATAAAATAATCATATCAAACAAGAATCTGAATCATAATATAATTTTCTGACCATTTGACTTCCAGCTGTAATATTATGAAAACACTTCATAATGATCCTGATCTCAATCCCCTCTGTCCTCATTTTATTATCATTTAGCTCTTTTAAAATTTAATAATATTTTATTTAAAAAATAAAAATTTAAAAATAATTATTTACATATCTTTTTTTAATTTTAATTTTTAAATTATTTTTATATTCTTATATACAATAACTGAACTTACATAATAATAATAATATATTTATTTTTAATATTAAAAAATATATTTAATTACTATTATAAATAAAAAATAATTAAATATTAATATACTATTTTAATAATTTTAATTTTATTTTATTATTAAATTACTATTTTAAAGACAAATTTATAATAAATTATGAGATAACAACAATAAGTTAATAAAAATATAAAACATTATTTTTTTGAATTTTTAATAATAAAGTGATATTATTGATTTTTTACTAATCATTAATTTAATTATTAAATTTTTATTTTTAATAATTATTAAATATATATATTTTAATAATGGTATATAAATACATAATTGTACAAATTTATTGTCATACATAAAAATATAAAAGATAATTATAAAAGATAAATTAAAATTTTAATAATTATTTTTATATTTTTATTATTTAAATAAAATATTATTAAATTTTTGGTGATGCAAGTGATAATAACTCAGTCAATAATCCTCGTCGTCTTGTTCGTAACTGTTTCCTGAACAGACTTTTATACTTGACCCACTCATGCATGGAGCCCATATGAGCTTGACTTAAGGGATGCTGTCCAAAAATAATATAATAGAGGATGATTCGGATTGACCAGTCATTAGTAATTCATCTGTAGCAAGACCAACTGAAAAGTAATAAATAATTTTTATTCAATTAAAAATTCATTTATTAATGAATTAGGTCATTCAAAGGCATCCTTTTTTGCGAAAAAAAATAAAAGATTAAAGGCTTGAGTTAAAGGAATTAATTTTTAAATTATAATTATTATAATTTAAAATACCAAGTAAAATGATAAGTGATAATTATTATTTGTACTAAATGTTTTAATTATAAGTATGCTTAAATTAGGTAAATAAATAAATTTACATCTTCAATGTAAAATAACATAATCTTTGTAAATTATATAGTTATAAATATTTTTTAAGAGTTTTTTAAAAATGATCTGATGATAAAATTTTGATGTACCATTTATTCAACGTATGACTTGATTTTAATTCATTAAGATTCTTGTTGTTAAAACGTCTAAGAAATCATGAATTTTACTTAAAATATCATATTGAAGAAATTTTTATCTTAAACTTTTACTTAAACGTTTATTTTTTGTTAATTAAATTAATAAATTAAAATTTTTTATGTAAAAAAAATATATATATTTTTTAAAATTTTTAGTTTTTTAAGTGTGAGAGTGTTAGGTAAGTTTTGATCATATAGTCATTTTGGTCAATGTAATGTTATAAGCCTAACTGTAATTAATTAAGCTATCATGTAATTGTAGGTATGAAAGGTTGGTCAGTCTCCATGCCCCATAATCTTTAATCTTGATACGTAAGATATGATTCTCCTATTAATGGATGCAATCATTCGATTAAAAAAAAGTTTGAATGGTCTGTTCACTTAGGCTAATGCCTTTTTCCATCTGACTAGAATTAAAAAAAATATGTTTGTGGCTTCGGTATGGGATTTGATTGGGGAAATATTAACATTAATTGGCTGATGGGAAATTATATTTCAGCCAAATTTAGGCTTATACTAATACTAATTCATGTTCAAGGGCTTGAAGCCTTGAAGCGATTGACTGCTTTTCTTATCAGTCAATTTTATCATACTGACTGAAATGATTGCATTTCTAATTATTAATTTATTTTCTTTCTTATCAGTCAATTTTATCCAGACAAACAACTCACATTGACTGAATGATTGCCTTTCTATTTATTTATTGTGTCTAAGACAAGGGGAATTGTAGTGTTTGTTTTTTATGGGAACTGTGAATGGAAGTGAAATCTTGTCCCAAATTATATCTTTGATAACTATAAACAAATTCATAAAAATCGGGATTTGATTATACTAAACTAAAATAATTGAGATTAAACCGATCGATTATTGTCGCAGAAAAAATAAGTATTCATAAAATAAATAAATAATGTTTTTAGAATTCTAGTTAAACTTATTTAAATATTTGCATTTAAGTCCAAGTAAAAAATTTTAACTTAATAATTATCAAATTTTTATTGTTCGTTATATATAAACTAATCAAATTATTTGTGAGTTATTTAAATTTAATTTTATAAATATTTGAATTTGAGTAACTTTTTAAGTATAATAATACTTAAATTATTAAGTCTAAAAGTTTAATAGAGTATCCAGTAGAGATATAATCAAAACAAATCCAATTGAATCAAATTAAATAGAATTAATTAAATTTTAAATTTTATAATAATAATTTTAAAAAATAAATATTTAAATTTAATTAAAACGAATACGAATACATCAAATATTTAATTGAATTAAATTAAATAAAAAAATAAATTTAAATTTAAGTTTGAAATTTTTGAATCAAACCGAGTCGAATTCTAATTATTTTCTATGTCAACTTTACTCAATTACATCACCAGTGTTTATTAAAAAACAACCACTTCAAAATTCTAAATTATAGTTTCTTTTTAATTCACCAAATTCAATACTTGTTAAACTATAATCAATCAATTAAATATCAATAAAAAGGATCACTTGATTTGAGGTTGTAGCTTTTGATTTTAAAGTCAAAAGAAGTCCATTTCTAGTGGTTTACAGAAATTCACTACAATTCTATCTCGTCATGCTAACTAGGATTCTTGGGATATCGTTTTAAATTAGAGTCAACAAAAGATAATAAGCTCTTGATTTGCTGATAAGGTTGGAATTAGAGGTGGTAAATGGGTCGGATCGATACGGTATGATACGGGTTTGATTTATAAATAGTAAAAATTTGGTACAGTTCGATCTGTTAAAAGGACCGTATTGTGTCGAGGGATTAGGCTCGCGGGTCGGGTCGGCATGAGCCCATGAAAGGCCCGTGTCCGACACGAGCCCGTAATGAGTCGTGTCAAGCCTGACCCGATTATTAAAATAATAATAAAAATATTATTAAAATAATAATAATATATTATTAAATTAATATTTTGATCCACGGGTCCAATCCGTGAGTCCGGCTCGTGGGCACGGCACGATTAGACCTGTGGACCCGACACGGCACGGCACGGCCCTTTTGGACCGTGCTTCATGGGTCGTATCGGGCCTTTGGTTTTTTATTGAGCCCGGCACAGCCCGACACATTAATCCGTAAAAACTTAATTTTTATGGATCGGCCCGGCCCGACCTAACCCATTTACCACCTCTAGTTGGAATGTCGGGTGGGTTATATTATAGTTCTTTTAGATTTATTATGAAAAAAATAATTCAAAATAATCAAATTCTCCGGTGTAAATGGGATAGGAATAAACCTATTATAGCACTTAATACATTCCACTAAGAAACAGTCATTTAATCTTTTTTAATTCTATTTATATGAGAAGATAAGAAAATTTAAATTTAATTAATATAATAAGTTTTATATTAGAACAATTATGTGAGATTTCGTCAGTTCAAGAAAATAATTTTAATTATTCCAATCAAACAATATCAACCATTTGTTATATCCAATAGTTGACGAATATATTATAATCAAAAAAATAAAAAAGGACAATAATATTTACATGCAAGCCGACATATTTGATGCATAATACCATGAATGCTATTTAATGCATAATATTTATTACTTACTACTGAATTGTTGATGATCACATATAAATTTGTGTTTAGTAATTAATATAAGTAAAATTTTTAAAATAAGGTTTTTAATAAAAAAACTATTGAGTATATAATGTTGAATTTAATTTAATTAATATATGAGTTTATATGGATATTATTTAGTTAAATTATACACACACATACACATGGTTTGGTTATATGAATTCTTCGTATGGTATTATTATGGTTTAATTTTATGGATACATGTATATTTATTTAAATTTATTTTGAATAAATAAGATATATGTATGAATGGTGATGAATATTATATTTTACTTTGTGTAAATTAAGATTCCATGAAAAAATTAGGTTTAAAATTTCAGTGTCTAGTACACACAATACATTATACATTGTATGAAAATTCATAAATTCAAAATTTAGATTTTGATCAAAATTAATAAAATTGCGCTTATATTAACATGAATTTGTATATGAAAAATGGTTGCAACAACTAGAAGAGAAGAAAGGATGAAATGCTATTCTAAATTATTTTGACAAATATTAATTAAATCTATAATTGACTAATATTAATTAAGTTCACAATTGAATAATTTTAATTAAGTCTATAATTGGTAAATATCAATCAAGTTTATTATTGGCCAATATTGATTAAGTCTATAATAATTGAATAAATTACGGTTAAATCTAAAATTTTTGAATTATTATAAATAAGTCTAAAACTTATTTTAGAAAACTACGAATTTCACCTTAGAACTTATGAAATATGCAAATTAATCTAAAAATATGTTAATTATGACTTTGGATAAATTTATAATATTTTTGCAATTTAGTCTAAAATAAAGTTTTAAAAATTATAATTTAGCTTTTAAACTTTTGAAATATATATTTTTTCTAAAATTTTTAATTAAAATTTTAAAATTGAGGCTAAAATAAGAATTTAAAATTTTGAATAATCTTCATAATTCATTTTTATTGAAAGTTTAAATTGAGGCTTCTAATTCCTAATTGTTAGAAAGAGAATTTAGTGTAATAAGATATATATTAACTATATTGATACAAACTTTATAATTACATATTTTTCTATTAAGAAATTGTCATCCAAAGATCTTTTATAAGCGTATTGCTCATATCGATGTCATATCTTTAGAGGATATTGAAAGATTTTATGACTTAATCGTACAATAATTCTTAAATTTTTCTTAAACATCTCATGCTTAATTCCATGTAATCAATGAAAATATAATAAAAACAAGTTAGGACTTAAGTATGTTACCTCTCTCTCTAACTTGTTGATTTGATAAATTCAAGTTTCAAAATCATATGCTTCAATTAATACCATCCTCACACATTTCACGGCCATTTTCATGCAAAAGAAGAGAGGTAAGTTTTTTTGTTTTATTTTTTTATCATTATCTATCAAAAAAATGAAAAAAATAAATCTATATATATTTTTCATTAATATCTAATTAAAATAAATATATATTTATTTAGTAAATAATATTATTTTAATTGACTTTTATGTGACACATTGGGTTTGTAATATTAAAGAAATATTATGTTAATATGGACCAATGAGCATTAAACACACACACACACACACATATATGTATATGTAAATTTAACAAATCATAATTTATCAAATGGTTTAATATTAACCATTAATATTTATAATATTTATCTTTTTATTTAACAATTAAAGAAATAAATAAATTAGCTAATTAATTAATAAATTAATTAATATTATGAATTTCTATAAATACATAATTATGATATATTTATTATAATACTCTTGATCAATTTACATATAGGGATAAAATAATAATTTCTATTTAATTTAGATTTTATTATTTTATATTAAAATCACATTTTAATTTATTTGATAATCTCAATTATCAATTTTGATATATAATTTACATTAAATTACCTAAATATACCATATATATGAATTCTTTAACTCTTTAAAGAATAACAAATATATATAACACTTATATATATATAATTTCAGTCTTTATATTATCTCTGAAATTGCTAGTTTTCTACAAATAATATTTTATCTCTCCTTCATATTTAAAAACACATAAGGATTTTAGTGTGACTATAAAAGTTTATCGTGATTTAGCCATAAGTATATTCCGAACATTTCAGCTTTGAACTTTTTGGTGTCGAACACTTCAAAAACTTAACGATTATGAATAGCATATAATAATAGGCTAGAATCCCTAAATCACGTTGAACAAATTATTTGTCAAACATTTCACTGATTGTACATATCATATGGGTAATATACTTCTGTTTTCAAATCTTAATCGAGTAAGGATTTATAGAATATCAAAATCCTAATTTTGATTTATTTATGAATCATCGATTAATATGTGATAAATACATCCTCATAAACTGTTCGTGTGACTTTTATATTACCATGATCATGGACTAATTCTCCAGGCATCCATCGACATTCGATTAGAAACTTGACTTGAATAGAGTCAATAGAAACTCTCGATTCAATTTATCAAATCAACGGATCCTATCTTAACAATCAACCAAACTTCTATATGAATAATGTATAACCAAACTGACTTTGACATATAAGACATGACTAGCTTTATACACCATATGAACTATACACATCCATATAAGGTCTGATTTAGATGTCTCAGATATAAGAACTACATCTTATACTATTATAATGTTTGGTCCAATTCTGTCAATAATATTGTCCACTTTGGCCCAACCCTTGGGGCCTCACGATTTTATTTTTGAAATGGGTTATCGAGGACTTCCCAAGAGGTCACCCATCTTGATACTGCTTTCCTCTAAGCACACTTAACTGCATAATTCTTGGAGTTAAACCACCACCCATCCCAAAAGACTTTGTTGATAATTTGGTTCCAACTTTACATATATAACCCAGTAACTTTTTCTCCCATTCTGATGTGGGATTCAATTCATCCATGCCATCCTAGAAGTCTGTCAAAAGCCGCTCCTTGCTCAGTCACCCTCGCCCCGGCGCCACTTTCCGCCCTCATCGGATCGGGATGTTACACTAGTATACTATTTCGATAAATCATTGACTACATATATACCATATGATTAATTGATATTTGATCACGTTCGATAAATAGTTCTATAACTATAAATCTATATTAATTACGCTTATAACAATACTCATATTGTCAGCCTCACATATGTCATTTTATGATATTTATAGGCTGCATTCAGCATATTTACTATGTGATACAGTTGCCCAGATAATATCACATATATAAGAAATAATTTTGATAAATTCATTTAACTATTAAAAATATTTATCAGGACAATTCATATATATTCTTTATTTATAGCATGAATTAATAAAGAAAATAGTAAATATAAGTAATAAAAAATAAATTCTTTCATTAATAATAATATTTAATATAAGATCACAAGCCCTAAAACCAATAACATAAATGATTTATATGGCATACACTAATAGATATAAGGTTTCAGTAGGAGTTTGTACTTTGAATTCTTTTTAGTTATAGACATGCTAAAGTTTAAGATTACAATAATAAAGAATTTAGTTTACATTTTCTCTATATTTTAATCTCATAAAATAAACCAACTAAAAATAGATATAATTATATTATATTATATGTAATTTTCACACTACATATCCATACTTAATCTATATTATTTGGTTATATTAATATATGTGATTATTGATGAGTTTAATTATGATTAAATAAATGAAAACTACGTTGATCCTATATTGGTATGATTGATGGATCAGATTATTTGGGAATGTATTCTATTATAATAGTGAATTTTGAACTCATAAGGTTATTTTAATACATAATTATAAGATAGTACATATAATTTAAGGCTTATACGTTTAACATTGTGTAATAAAGGTTATCATAAGTTAAGTTAAGCTTAAAATTTAAGTGATCTAATAACGTTAAACTAACGTGAGTTTAATGCACTAGTTAAAAGTATAGGCTTTAATATGTGTAAAGATCGAACCCTATTTTTATTTTATAATGGGTCAAATAGAAATAAATAATATGAAATACCTAATGATCTAGAGTTTTCTATACCTTATAGGTCATATTTCTCAAGTTAGTATTTAAAATGATGTTTTCTGATATTTCATCATCAGAAAATACAAATCTTAAAATACAAGATTTGAAAGTTCTATAACCATGTTACTATCGATTCAAGCATAGATTTAAGAATTTAGCGTAGATTTCATATATATTATATAATACTTTATCTCAATGATTTAACTGAAAATCCTTTGAGATACAATGAATTTAATTCATGAATTAGAAATATTCAACATATAATTGTCATGGATAATTATTAATAAAAATCATGTAATTATTTTAATAGATAAATTTTTAAAAATCATATTAAAAGAAAAGAAGAATAAAATTTTTAAAATAATACAAAAGAATTTCAATGAATTTAATTGTTTAAAGAAATTAAAATTTTGTATTTTTTATAAAGGTAAAATAATTTTTTTAATTATTCAAAAACTCTTATCTAATAACAATATGCAAAAAAATTTTACAAAAAAAGGTTAACATTAAACAGAAAAAACATATTTGAGCGGCGAGAAGGCCGGGCACTTTTCGGGTCTTGTTTAATTTCTGATTTAGCCAATGTTTTTGGGCTTTTCTGGTCAATCGTGTAAGGTCCAATAGGCCCAGTCTTAAAGGTTTACAGAAGTTTGGGAAAGGGTCCAAGCTGTAAAATGTAAAAACTTGAATCGATTCTCACTAGTCTCACCGGTTATCATCAATTCTTCCATTTTCATTTTTAAATTCTTATAAAAAAAATTCATAAGAGTTTTTAAGAATAAAATTTAAAATGAATTAGAAAGGCATAAAATAAAATAATTGTATGTAGAAATCTTTTTTTTTTTTTCTTGCAACTACGCTTAAATCAATTGAAAAAAACATTCTTTTTTATCCATAATTAAATTAAGGGTTTTTACACTTTAGAATTTACACACAAATTCTTTAGTCATTGTTTTATACAATTCAACAATAGATATGAATGTTGAGTTGTTAACATCAAATGTAAGTTTATGATTCGAAGTTTCAACCATTAGATGGCATAATAAATTTAATAATTAAAAATTTGTGTTAATAAATATGACCCTTAAATTAAATTAGAAGTGGACATCGGATTATATTTAAGACAATCTAATCTAATCTAATACTATATTATAAATCGATTTAATTCGAACTATTATTTATAGTTTGGATAAATTTAAATTTATAATTTGAATATCTTAGATTAGGGAGGAAGAAAATTTAGTTTCAATGTACCAATAGTTCATTAATTATGATTTGAATATTGATTTTAATTTATTTACTTTAATTTCTTAAAATCTATCCCAAGAAAAAAATAATATATATTGAAAGAGCTTCTAACCTTTCCTTTAAATTTTTTTTTTTTTATTCTCTATTTTTAAAAGAATATCTTAATTCTATACCTATTGAAACGATTTGGCTTGATATATTAACTACATGCATGTCTAATGCACACATAAAACACAAACTTGTATTGTAAAACATTGTCTTGTAGAAAATAATGAGCAAATCTTTTACGTCTTGCAGAACGTTTTGCATTAATGTCTTGGCTGCAAGTAATTATTTTGTAAAACTCCTTCTTACAAATCATTGATTTGAATGATTAAAGACATAAATATAATTGAAAATTCAAAAATACATAAATTTTAAAAATAGTATCAGGCTATAGTAGGAATCACTCGTATTAAAAATAGTGCCTTTACTTTCTGTCGTTTTCATTCAAGGAAAATTTACCGTGATCTGCAGCAGGTATTAAGTTTAATGCTCACATATAATTTTGCTTACTCTTTTTTTCTCGCGTAATTTCATGCAAAGAGAAGAGGTGAAATATTTAGCAAATAAACATCAAGATAGATAGGATTCCTCGAGTGCTCTTGCTGCTTTCAGGCTCAAGAGAGCATGCCTGCAATAGAAGTCAATAGCTCTTTCAAACCACAATATAGGCAACTAAAAAGGCAACCAGAAACGTTTGACTTTCCTTTTTGTTTATAGTACAGAAAAACTGGTTCACCAGCAGAACCTATCTCTAACCCAGAAATATTAGCAATGAATACTTTAGAAACTCTAATCTCTACTCCTCGAGAAAACAAAAGTTGACAATGAGCATCCAACAGAAATTCATTTTCCCCACAATCACTGCACCATGTTTCTGTTTCTCAAAATATCCCAGTAGAGAATCAGCTGGAGAAAGTCAGTGGTTTCTAATTTTCTAATGGTCAAATAAGTGAGATAAGTTTGGAATCCAAACAAGGCATACTGTGCTTCTACCCAGCTTGCTGGCATCTAAGACACTAAGTGCCTCCTACTTCTTGAAGGGGTGGACTTGGTTTCCTCCACTGCTAACAGATCCAGGTGTTGGGCTCTCTGATGTATCAGAGCTGCTGATTTCATCATTTCTGTCTTTGCTTGACCAGAGCTTTGTAAAGATTTTTGACATGAGAACACCTTTCATTTTACCTGCAGCAACTTTCTCAGCATCAATTTTAGAACCACCATTACCATTTTTAATACTTTTACCCCCAGCTAAACTCCTAGTGAGCTCCCCTTTCAATGCCCTGATGTCATCAGCTGTTGGTACTGAGTCCCAGTCCTCTTCTGTGTTGGTTGTAGTAGACCTTGAGCTCCCATGAGATCCACCAGGGAGTAAGGACCTAATGGACGCAGGTAAGTCAGGTGTTCTGTTACCAGCAGTTGAAGTTGTGGCTCTTATCTGCTCAAAAAAGAGTACTTGCACAACCACCCGCAAGGGTAGCCGCTCATTTTGCACAGCATGCATACAGGCTTCTACTGATAATTTCCTGCAGTCCATCAACCTGCAAATCTTTTTCCTCTCACTTTTGCTTATCCCAGGGTGTTCCTGTATCAAAAACTCACATGAGAGCAGTTCAAAACCAATAAATAGCCTTGCTCAATGTATGCATACATGTTCTGGATTCACATCTGAAACAACTTCACATGTTCCGGTAAAAAAGTTCATAATAGGTACTGATAATAGTAAGCGGATTTATGATCATTATCCGTCATGTATACAGTGGGTACAAAGAAAACTGGCAGGTCTTAGTGGCCAATACTTGTTATGCTGTGTTGATGTTAAGGAAAATTGTCAAAAAGACGGCTATCGTGAATGCCAATGAAATCATTTATAATCTTGTGACATTTAGGAATGCAGCACATAAATATGCTAATAATCTTCTTTTAGCATTTCCGACTTGCAAACACGAGGTGCTTTGTTGATAGAACAGTCTATATTAAGTAAAAAATAAAAGGAGGCATGTAAATAGAACTTAATTGTTTAGAAAGTACTAGAAAACTGGTTACCTTAAGATACATGTCAATGGCACGATAAAGTCCGTCGTGAGATGTTCTTGGGAAACTTGATACAATTTCAGCAAGATTAACAAATTTTGTAAGAGGTAAGTTCGGATCCTGTGCAATTTCGGCAAGGTAGCAATCAACCAGATTTGCTACCTTCATTGTGGAAGCATCTGAAGTCATTCGAGGGCTTCTAATCTCCTGGAGTTCATTTTCCACAAGAAGCTCGCTGTGAGCATTTTGCTCATGCACCACAAACTTTTCAACAAGGTTTTGCACTATATCAACATCATATACCATCGTGTCCCCAGCTGGTGCTCGAATCAAAAGATCAGCCACTGTAGCCCCCTCTAGCTGCTGGCCAATTTTCCTCATTAGCTCCCTCCTTTCCATTTCTCCACATTCTAATAGAATTGCTGCTCTTAACAACTTAAACAAGAAACCACATGGAACACTGCCTTTTTCCTTTGGGAGCAGCAACATTATGGTCTCAGCCAATGATCTATACTTTGTTACATCACCATTCTGGATCATTCCCTTACCAAACCCCGGCAATCTTCGCAGAGCATATGCATTCAAGGCTTCTCCGATTACATCAGCAGAAACTCTTTCTTTTGTCTTGATTGCTAATATCACCCTCTTATACATATCAATATGAAGTTCACAGAGATCTTCTACCCACCAGTCCTTTGGAACCAATTGTGGCTTTCTCATACCATTCCAGTGAGGATCATTTTCATTTTCAGATGGGAGCTTTTTCCTGTTATAGGTGTATGACCACTCCACCTTTGAAGTATCAATTGAGGCCTTGTCAGCAATGGAATCAAGACAGTGACTGACCACCTTAAGTTCCTCAGACCATGGAAGAAGAGACCTGGTCGTTTGAAAAACAATGATCGAGTCTTTCCAGCTGCGAAAGATGCTAGAATTAAGGAAGACTTCAATTTTGTAAATTAGGTTTCCTTTTTCTACTGTTTCATACATCTCCAGGTATTCAGCTGCACATCGAGCTGCAACCACATTGTATGCATTGAGAGTGAATGTCATACCGTAACAGAACTTGGCACATATTTCAAAAGCAGCAGGACCACCGGGAATATCCTGAATGTGGATTTCATCACTATTATCATCATTTGTGGTGGCAACCAGCTTCTGCAAACGTGCGCTCTTGGATAGAAGGGGGAACTACACAAACAATGTAAATATCAGTAAATACCAGACATGTAACTACACTTTTTACTTGAACATGTATAACTACAATTGAGACTATGAAAATGCAGGTTATACTGATGGTCCAAAAACCCATGCCATGCTGACTGATCAAGTAGATGGGAGTATTAACATTAACGGGCATGAATTGAATTTCGGAAACTTAGACCTGCACTAGCTTTCCAACAGATCCAGACCAGGACAATATGAAGACAAAGGATGCTCTAGACAACCTGGGTAAGAGGAGGATCATACATCATGCCTCCATTCCTACTATTGAATAAGATTCAACAAACAGAGAACTCAGAACAGAACCACATATGTCCAGCAGGGATGAGCTCTGGTGAGAAGGGGGTAGAAAGATGGATATCCTAATCGTGCCACTATCCTAGTCCTATCCATGTAATAACAGTTTTATATTGAAGAATTCAAAAATGATCTTGACCTGATATGTTTGTCAATTTAATCCATGGCAAGCCTTATTCAATTGCCTTGTTAAAAGGCTATATGAGTTTCATACCTTATGCAAATAGAACTTCACGTCGCCGACGTTAACAGCTATGTCTGTCACCAACTCATTTGCCACGTATCTGGAGACAAAGATGTTGCAGGTTACATTAACAACAAACTTAATTTACAAATGTTTACTTATCTGAAATCAAGAAATGAAAGTTAACAGTTGTAGGGAAAGTGAATTATTAAAAAATGTCCAAAATTTGGACCCATGCTTTTTGGCCAAGGAAAATCTATTAAATAACATTCAAGAATCTTTGCCCTGATGAGATAAGTGTACGTGCACAAAAGTCAAGTCTACGAGTAAGAGTTAAGTCTATATGATAAAAAATAGTACTGCTTTAAAGCTTGCATCCAAACTTTTCAATGCAATTATACAAGTGTATAGAGTCTGTCAGGAATCATCTAACATTTTGACAGAATCAAACCTAAAACCTTACATTACCAAAGTTGCTTTTACATCTGCTTTAATCTGATTCATTGAATCCTGTAAAATTGAAAATACTTCTACCAGGATAGATTCTAGCTCCAAGTTAAAATGATAGATTTTTGTGATTAACATTTAACAGCTTAACGTTGTTATCGGAAAGCCAAAAATGATAAGCACACATGCACAGACATGAGAAGTATAACAGACTGACATCCAAGTTAAAATTTATGAAAGCTGCTAAGGTCTTAACTCTTTTAACTTCAAGGAATATAGCATAGTGGCAAAATAAATGGAGGAAATGGCACAAAATATAAGAACAGCTGTTATATGTGATGTATGACGGTCTCTATCAATATGCCTCCACATTTTCATTATTTTTCTTAAAAAGCTATAAAGAATCAGGTTAATATTAGTAAAGGATAATGAGAACAGTGTTGAGTTTTTAAACAAGGGTAATCTATTGCTCCACTTTGTTTTATATAGCCGCATGAAAATAAAATTTATACTGCCAGTAGTAACATTAACATAAGAGAATTATTCAGGATTTTGATACTCAAAAGATGAATGCCCAATTTAGTTAGACCAACATTTCAACTCCATTCCTCCAATGATCTTATAAGATGACATACAACTTGTTCCAATTGTCAAGCCAGAAAATTTTTGTACAGTTAGTGTCCATTTCCCTTCTAAATATTAGAAGCACAAGGAAAAAAATTTATTCATTTCTGTCAAGCCAACAACATATTGCTTGCAATGATTTTAGACATACTTTCTCAAAGAATCCAAGTATGCCCTAAAGTAGAGATAAAACCAGTACCCAGTTCAGTTCCCACACTTGCAAGGACCTCCAGAATGGTGATCGAGACATACCCCTAGCTTCAGCATTTCTCAAAGAAGGTTTTGACATTCTTGACATCAAAGATTCCCATAACATTTGCAGATTAATAGTTCATGAAAGTTAAAAACTCACAAAATCCTCTAACAATATACATCTGACACAGCCTATTGGGAAGAGAGAATTCTGGTAAAAGGCTTTGACATAGTTCATGATAGCGGAGTCAAAATATATTCTCAAGTTAAAAAACAAAATCCAAAACAGAAATGTAAAAATTAGTAGCTGTCCCTAGAAACAGAGATGAATCTTAAACTCACCTAATGTTGTCACCCTCAGTCTGAAATGAATCAGGCTTTGATCCAAGTTTCATAAACTTCATTTTGCCAATTGCAAGATCAGTTCCTCAGTTTTCAGTCAAAAGATTCCAACCTTCAAATTCTTCCACCAAATCTCCACTGCTGAGCAGAACCAAAATTACCAGTAACGACTTGGAAGTAAACCCGCAGAAGCGGGAATTTTTATCAATACTAAAATGGATTAAAGAAAAATCTGGTGAATTACTTAGTATGACCGAATATTTCCCACAACTCGAGGCCTAAGAAAGAGAGAATAATTTTTGAAGAAATTGCTCACTTGAACGTTGAAAGACTCAAAAGAAGTGTTTGCGTCCTCAATTGGTTACAGAGGCCAAGGACCTTGGACAAAGAGGCTCAGGCTAAGGAGATAATGCCTAAAGACACTCAAAATATATATAAAATTCCCAAAAGAGACCCCCACTTGCTCAAAACTGCAACACCCGCGCCCTTAATCTATTTGTTTATCCAATTCTATTCTCTCTTCGTTTTCTTTTCTCAAAGAATCACACACCACCAAGTCCTTTTTTCAGTCCACAAGGTTTCAAAAATCCCAAACTCCTTAGATACATTCCTTTACAATACAAAATCTTCACTCCCCTTTGCTCTCCTTTCTTTAAAGCTACAACACCTGCAATAAACAAACAGCATATCTCATCATGAGTTGAAGAAACTATCAACAGTTGACAGTAAGCATTAATTTTGGAGATTTCAACAAGTGAACCGCAATATCAACAAAATTGTTCAAAGGAAGTGGTGAAAAACTGACAACATCTGTTGATTGTTACACAAATGGATACAAGGACACCAACATCCCCTGTTCTTTGCCAAATATAGCACTAAGAACAGCCAACAAGCTAGAACTCATGCTTGGCTAAAACGGCGCGAACAACACAACCACCCGCCACCCCAACATCCCCTGTTCTTTGCCAAATATAGCACTAAGAACAGCCAACAAGCTAAAACTCGTACTTGGCTAATCACCACCACCACCACACACACGCACGCACGCACACAAAAAGATTCTCATTTTACAACATACCTAACAGGAAATAGTCTCGCCTAAAAAATATCAGCTCAAGTAGACTACCTCATAGCCAACTCAGGCATAGATATAGATTAATTAAACCACAAAAACAGAAACAAAAACTAAAATAAACCAAACCCTCTACAAATGAAAAGAATGACAAGCCAAGATTAGTCTCATATAACAAATTCAATAGCCAAGCAATTTCAAAAGATCATAAAATAGCATTAAGGATATCGACTCATCGTAAGAAATATTAAAGCTACCATACCTTGTAATGGTCTGTGAAAATAATTAGCGAGCGCGAGCCTTCTCTTTATTATTATCGCTTTGTGGCACTACAGAGAATCCAATACCCGTATGAAAATGTCAATGTTAATCGCATAACCATTACAGTGTAATAAATCTCTGGAGGACAAAACACGAAAAAAAGGATCCCTACAAAACACAAACACCACCAAACAAACCCCCAAAAGATCACCCTTTCATAAAGATGAGTTGTTCCTTATCTTTTGGCAACCACTACTGCTTAGACACCCCCCCTCCCACATACATCCAAACCCCAGAATGTTCCTTCTCTCTCTCTCTCTCTCTCTTTCTCTCTCCTTTGAATCAGCACCACTGCCCCCACCAATCACCAGCATAACTTAATTAGCTGTAAACTTAAAAACTAAATGTTATATCCTTTCTATCCATCTCTAATTAACAAGAAAACGGATTTATGTAAAATGAGATTGAGAAGAATGAATAACGTAAACATTCATAAATAGGGCCCCCACAGAGACAAATAAATATCTTTTTTTTCTTTTCTTTCTCTTGGTTTGGTTCTCCTTTAGTCCTTTATCTCTTTCAAAAACTACAATTAAATGCACGCCAAGTCTGACAAGACACAACTTTGTGTTTCCCTTATGTAATACAAACTGACTCAGTTGTTACTTTACCTTCGTTGTTAGTGAGAAACAGCCCCCTGTGTACCAGAAAACGACCCATCCATGTCCATCCCCCTCGCGTACTTTGAGAATAATGGCATCCATCTCATTGTTTTTTTTCATTACTTTTTTATTATTATCAATAAAATAAAATAAAATATGGAAAGTAAGAGATAGGCTGTCGACTCTCTGATTTGATATATCGTGATATCCCATCGTACTCAATAATATCGTGATATCAAAGATTAGAGTACCTTTGGCTAGATTCTGTGTATCACATGGCCTTTTTCAGTTGGAACTCGGGTGCTTTTCTGTTGTCTACCTTCTTTTTCTTTAACTCTAGTATTATTTATTTATTTTACTTTTGAGGATCTTTTGCTTAGCTATGTTGTTTCCAAGTTTTTGTACGCAATTAAGGTATTTAATCTTCGTTGCCCAAAGCAAAGTTATCATCTTTTTTTTACAATAATAGAATATATGATAAAATTATATAATATATGTTATAATAATATAATTTTATTTATATAAATAAAAATTTTATATTTGAATATTATTGATCTTTGTAGTCATTAATTTATTTTTATTAAATTTTAAAAATAAGAATTAAAAGATTTATTATTAATATTTTTCAATTATGTATTAATTTATTATTAATATATTTCGTTATATATGAGTAAAAAATCACTATAAATTAAAAAAAAAGTCACGTATATCTTTGACATTCTTGGTATCTCTTATTTTATTTTATTTTCATTTTTCACTTGCTGTTATTAAGAATTTTTGTATCATATTAAGGTATTTCCTAATTTCTTTTTATAATTCTTAATTCATATTTAATAGTGAGATTAATATAATTTAAAAGACAACTTATTTCATCAAAAAAACAACATGACATAAAATGCAAATAGATAAGATCATATGAAGGACTCATGCAAGTGGATAAGATTGTATCTTTCTAATTACTTTGATAAATATCATTCCATTTCTGTGTTTCCAATATAGTAACTATTTGACAATATTCGAATAATTTTATTTTTATTTAAAAAAAATAAGTGATGTAAATTAATAGTTTTTATTATTAATTAAACAACAAAGTTAATAAACAAGATAAAATGAGTAATATCCTTCATTTAATGATATTATTCATCTTAAATTTTTTATTTTAAAATATCTTTTTAAATAATATAATAATTGAATTGATATATATTTATTAAATAGTAAAAATTTATAATTTTTAAAATTATTTATTATTCATTTGACTTTTGTGATTTAGGGGAGATGCTAAACTATGCATGCATGGTATAAAGACTATAAAGGTATCCAATGACTTAGAATGCACGATAAAAGTTGATTTACGAATGTTTTATTTCGTTATTTTTTTTATTAATCATATATTAATTTAATAGTCCAATCAAAATAATTATGATTTCCAGTGGGCAAATTGTGACACCCTTTATCCAAATTCTTAGATTATATTATGTAGCTTTCGTTTCAGTCTTTCCCTTCTCACCTCCCTTGTCCATATTCTTCAATTATATTAATTTCCTTTCCTTTCAACTTTACCTCTCACCTACAATGGACCAACCTCTCTCTCTCTCTCTCTCTCTCTCTCTCTCTCTCCAATGTCACTAAACTTCAAAAACAGATTAAAAAATATATTAATTAATATTGATTACACCAATCACTTTGAATTTATCATATTCACCTCATTTAATAACTTATCCCGATGATAATGCTCAATTTAATGATATTAATATATTAATATTAGTTACTTAATTAACATCAAGAATCTCCTCAGTGTTCTGTACATTAATCTTTTATTATTATTATTTTAAGTTGCCTTGCACGCTCACCTGAACCTGATGATGCAATTTGAGATTTGATATTCTTCAAGAAATGTTGGGACTCTGAATCAAACCCCGACAAAAATTTTGGGCACAGCATTTGGAAAAAAATCTCTCTTGCTTTGTAGATTTTCTTTTACTGTATGAATTGGACTAGGATACTGTTAACACTGTTTAGTTACCATTTTACTTTTGAGGGAGAATAATCCTTATAATTTTTAAAAATAATAAATAATTCGTGATAACCCCAATAATTTATATGTTTTCCATTATCTACACAAAGAGAAGAAGAAGAAGAATAATAATAATAATAATAATTTAATAAAAAGAGATATTTAATAAAATGCAGGAACAGAACTCTAATGGTGGATAACAAAAAACATAAAAATTTAATAAAAAGAGATATTTGTCACTAATAACAAATTATAAGAGAGATTTTTATCACAATCATTTTGTCAGAGAAATATTTGTCATTTATAAAAATTATAGGAGAGTAAATATCTTTTTTTTTTCCTTTTCAATTTGGAGAATGATAGTACAAATAATAGTATTTCAATTTTAACATTTTAGTTTGCAAAATTAAAATAAATTTAATATCAAACAAAAGAAACCCACTTTATCATGAATTAAGAATTTACTATAAATCAAGATATAATTTAACATTATAACATGATATTAAAATATATTTGATCATCTAATTTAATGATTAAAAATTTCTAATATCGATAGTTAAGAAAGTTAAGCATTTTTAACATCATAAAGTGGTAATAGAATTATTTTTTTTTTGAACATTTTACAATCTATTAAGTGAAGTGTGTAATTTGTATGAGATTTAAATTCACACGATAAATTTATTAATTAATTATTGAGTTTAATCTTATACATAATAGGGAATGTTAAATTTTAAATACTATTATTTGCACTAATAAAAATCAAAAATTAAGGTAATTATGTTATGTTACTCAAATTAAGGTAATTGTGGTAATGCACATGACCATAGATTCTGATCAATGTTGAATTATGAATTAGCGTTATGTATGTAATACACAACGCACAACCATGGGATATATATATATATATATATGAATGAACTGAGCACCATGAACTCATCATCATCATGTTAGTCAATATTCTGAAGTGATAACTTGTAAAGCAAAAGATCTTCCTGGCAATCTTCAAAAAATTTATATTATTCTATCAATTTCTACTATAATTGCTTGATTATATATACATATTCGAATGAATCGAGTCCCATGAACTCATTCATCGTCATCATGTTAGTCAATATTCTGAAGTGATAACTTGTAAAGCAAAAGATCTTCCTGACAACCTTCAAAAAATTTATATTATTCTATTAGTTTCTACTATACTTCTTGATTACTGGGTCATATGTATATGTATATGTATATGCGTATCTTAATAAGGGTTTTCAATGAATTTGAAGCAATTGATTTGACTTTATATAAGTACCTTACTGGTGGATTATTCATTTAATCTCAATTACTTAACATTACACATAATAATATGCAGTTCCCAATATTCCAAGCTACTAATTTTTTTATACAATTAGGTGCGACATCAATTGCATATATAAAATTTATAAATTATATAATGATTTACTATAACAAATAAAGAGTATGTTTGATATTATTGTAATACTTAATTTTAAAAAATAAATTAAAAAATATAGTATAAACTCTATTTTTCAGCAATGATCACTTATATTTTTATTAATATTTAACATTTAAGATGTCATTATATATATTGAAGACTTTGAAATTGCAATACCTCAATTATAAACATGCAAGTTTGGTTAAGCATTAATTGTGGTCCGCTCAACAGTAACGTGAAACACATGTACCATAAATCACAAAATAAAATTTATTTTGTATCTATGTATAACTTTCAGGTTCAAACAAGCTTTTTTCTATGAGAAATTAATACTCTTATCTATCTATCTATCTATCTACCACCAAGTTCATGAAAGAAAATAAGAGAAAACTCCATATTTAAGGGCTTTGTCACTTCCATGATTTCCTTCTCGAAACTGAAATTATCCCACGATCTACTGCAGATAGG
>JAVXUL010000020.1:6099283-6109333 GCA_035590515.1 Trichilia minutiflora
TCTTGTGCAGAAAATAAATATATACACTTACCTCTCTTCTGGTTTGCCATAATAACACAGATAAGAGGGATTGCTTTTATTAACTCATCTTGCCTTATACATAATAAAAGTTGGCTTAATCTGTTAGTGTCAGTGGCAACATTCCTAACTTAATTGAAATCAAATTCATCTTTTCATGAGTTGAAATAGTGACTTGTCATTAATGGAGGAAAATGGCCAAAGTTACAGTTTGATCATAAACCTTTCTCTCTCAGAACTGTGATCTCTTCAAGAAGCAGCCGGCCACAATCTCGCTCTTTTTAGAGTTGTTGCCATTGCGGCTTGGGAAGATGTGTTATTATGGCTTTTTACTCTGTTCTTTAATGCAGCTGCAAACTTTCTCTTTTTATCTCATCTCACCTCGTCTGCTGTTCTATGTGCTCTAGACTATAAAAAAACTGTTTTCCTCTTCTCAAGAAATTGCCATTAAAATGATCCAATCAACACCTCTTGATAATATGAAAAGAGCTTGTGAATAAAGGGTTCAAAATTTTTGAGAAGTATCTGCCATCAGCTTGAGAATTGGATTTTTTTTCTTTGCTTTTTAAATTTTTTGTTGCCTATATGTGGATCTTGACTTCTGTTAAACTAAAATCCTTCATAAAGTAAACAAGGACAAATCTTTGAAAAAGGAATATATTAACATATAGTGCAGGTGCCATTGTGCCGAAAAGTTCGCTTGCAATTTTCCTAGATCTGCTGACATAAAGTGATCCTAAATTTTCTCATGTCCACTGCATTTTTAATGCAATTTCATTAACAGATTGAGCTAACTTCCATAATCTTGAGGAGAGCAATCCTTCTATGTATTCATTATTATGACAAACTTCATGGGAGATATGTGTTAATACCACTTGTATATACTAATAAACTTCAATTTCAAAGTCATAGTAGTTGTGAAGGATTTTTATTTTTCTTTCCTTTGCAAATTAGATAAGGGTAATACTTCATGTTTTATGATTTGCAGGTTGAAGAAGAGATGCTTATGCGTAAATTTTATGAGCTTATGACTGCATACGGATTAACTAAAAAGGTATGTTTTTTTCCATATAATGTGTTCGAAACTACTATAGTTTTTGTTTATTTGATGTTATTTTTTATTTTACTTAAAAGAGCATTTTTCCATGTATACTCCAACACTGTGGTGAGAGATGAGAAACAAACATATTTTTTAGTTTTATTTTCATTCACTACTTTCTGATATTTAGACATGTGCAGGCAATTTTTGTTGCTCACTAATACCCTCCATGTACAATGGAGTTAGTTTCTTCTAAAAATTGCTTACAGCTGAAATAATGGAAGGGCTAATAACAACACTGTCAAATCCTTCTTTCTTATAATTGTCAGTTATTCACAAAGATAAACAGGTATAAGAGCTAAAAGAACCATGAGAAATATTTGTAAAATGATAAAACCAAATTGAGTGGTAAGGATGTCAACTACATTAGTAGGATCATCCTTTTGAGAAGTTTCCGATGGTCATTCAGCGGACAAAGTAGCTCTTCGTTATTAACTTGACTAGTAATGGGTGGACTGGTGTTAAGCTCAGATCATACCTATTCATAAGAGAGTGGAGTACTGGATAACAGTCGATGGTTTCTCATATAATCAATGTTGGACAAATTAAATTGATTTCTGCATTGTAATGAGGTCTAAGTTTAAACATCTTAGTGGTTACATTAATGTTTAAAGCTTGGCAATTAATTCATTTTCAGTCTATTTATATTGTTTGTCTAATGCAATTTTTGTTTTTGCTCCGTTCATTTTCAGAATGAAGAAAATAACGATGTTTCGGGTGTTGGGGAAGGCGAAAACTCCTGTGCTTTGCTTTGTCTACCTGGCAGTGATCAATAGTAAGGATGTTAATTGTCAAGTTGTACATGCTTAATCTATTGTCTCAATATTTGTCAAATTGAGTGGATGCATCTCTTTGCAACTTTTACATCCATTTTTCTATCCTATAGTGGCCCGCACCCTCACTTGTATAAGAATAAATCGGTTTTAGTTTCAGGATTCATTTGTAAGTATCCCAGCTAACAATGTTAGAATTTTATCAATGTTACGTAATTTTAATGGTAAATTTCATTACCCAAACCCCACAGCATAAAGCTGCAGGATACTAGTTCTAAATTAGACTAGTATTACTTTTTAGAATGTTGCCATTATTTACAAATGAGGCACTCTGAAGCTTTTGTATTGTATTCTCACATTCTTTCACTGCAAAAGCCTTTCCAGAAACTAGTAAAAGATGATTTTGATAGTAAAAGATGCCATTGCTTTGTAGAACATATGCTTTGTGAGATGATTTTGACTTCTAAAGCATATGCCTTACTTTCGTAATTTGGACACTTTCTCAAGCTTATTCCTTGCTCTCATCACAATATATGAACCACTCCTTCCTTCCAACATCACCTTGGGGAACAAGTTAAGATGAAATGCCCTCACTTAGTACACCAAATTCGGTAATGATACAGCTTAATTTTGATTCTCTGACCCTTTACTCTTTCAGAGATTCTAGAAAGAGTTCCTTCTGTTCCTCCTTTCAAGCATCTTCATTCACTCTCTTTAAGACTCAAAACTAGCTGTCCAGCAGATTTCTGGATTTGTAAATTAAATCAAACGGCCACAGCAATCTGTTAGCCCTTGGTATAAACTTTCATAGATAAATACTCCAATATTACACACTTTTACTTCATTTGACATTGAAGTGCTATGATTTTTAAGTCGTAGTTGTGAGATGAAAACACTCGAGCTCAAATATTAAGGGAAGGATAGTGTGTTTACCAAAAATTAGTGTTTTTTTAGTTTTTTATTAAAAAGTTTTGCTTTCAAACTATAATAATAAAAAAATTACAATGCCAAACAAAGCCTTTATTGATATATCTCACCTTTCATTCTAGATAAGGATTTGTGAATAGATTTTCCTGTGAATTGAATGGTTAGTAGTTCTAAACAAGATTTTTGAAATGTTAATCTAAACCAATGCTGTTTTGTTCCCCTGGGGAAGGCTCTGTTGAGCTTGGACCAATTGAAACTTTAATAATTGACATCTCGATGCAGGAATATTTCTGCATGTAACATCTGTCATCCACCTCAAGGGAAAATTGGTGGATAGCTATTGGTTCTTCTGTTAGATCACAAGTTTTGCACGATATAAACAAATGCAATCAGCCAAGTCCACTTTCTGCAACTTTCAAAATTCATATCTTTTTTTCAGCCAAGTCCACATCATAATTACAGGTTCACCTTTTTGTTTTTCTACCCTTGCCCATGGTCCTTAGAAAAATGGGAAGGAAATTGTGGATTAAAATGGTTTGAAACAGCTAACTAGTTCAGCCATTGTGTGGTAAATAATTGTATGTCCAATAAATAAGCTATTCAAATGCATCACGTCTTCTCAGCAAACATTAAATCCCATCAATTAATTGGCAAAGTAACAGCAAAAACCCAAATTAAAAGGTATGACAAAAGCAAGATTTGTCAAATAAAAGCGAAAGGAGTCTACATCTCTACACACACACATGTATATATATATATATATGGCACAGAAATCAAAAGAGTCTTTCCCTATGTACCCAAAATTCAACGTTAGTACAGTACAATGCAAGATCGTGATTCATGCATGCAGTATGCTAAGTCAATAGCTTTTCATTAAGTAGGCAAATTGGGCCTGGAATCAGTGCCCACCAAAACAACCCCAACATTCTTCATTAGTCATTGCCATCTTGCAGTACACTGTCTTCAGCTAAGAACAAATTGTCAGTGAAGAAAACGTGAAACAGCAAATTCTTAAACAGTTAGTAAGACTAGCAAGGACTAAGGACACATTGCAATTTTAAAACTATGAAGCAGATTAAAATAATAAACAAATGAAAACTCATTTTTGTCTTTAACAGCCTAAGCAATTCATTATCTTTAAAGGTTACTAGGATCATCGTTGATAAGCATAGCAGTTCCTCCTAAGGCACAAGTCCCTCCATTTCTCTTGGTCTTCTGCCAGTAGATATTGAAGGCATAAGAAGTATACTATATAAATAAGTACTAAATAATATACAGCTAAATTATATATAAAATAAAAAACAATATTATTTTATCACATAAGTAGTAATAATAATAATAATAGTTCTAACAGAATCAGCTTAAAAAGTTGTTTTATAGAGTTTAAGAAGTTCAATAGATTCTTTACCACCACCAGCAACCAACAAAAGAAACACGCATTTAAGAACTTCCTCTCCCAGTAAAACACAACAAGAAGCAACATCAATTCATATTAATGCTTACCAGCAAGACCATTTTCAACATTAATGTTGTATACCAGCAAGACCATCTTCAACATTAATGTTGTACTTATACAAGAAGAGAAGAGAAAATGTAAAATCTGAAAGACAGCTTGGGCCGAATCGGATAGCTACATAAACCGTCTTTGCCTTTCTAGCACTGTGCTTATTCTCTGCAGCCGTTTATAAAGCTGAGGTTTTAGAGTGCAAGAGAAACCGTTACTATAACTGTTGGTATATGTGTGTTTGAATAAAAAAATGAAGTCTCATGTGAGAAAATTTTTTTTTCATAAAAGATTATAAATAATAATTAAATTCATTTGTTTGGTTGACTAAAAAGATAGGGTGAAGTTCATTGAAGCTTTTTAATCCATTAATACGTCCACCCACCCATATATCCAGAATATATTTAGTATCCAGATTGTGATTGCTGTAGGACCGGCAATAACTAGCTCTACCTCTGTTCTAAAACACTTAAATGTTTTAACAAACTCAACTTATTGACACAACATTTCATTAATCAGACAGGGAAATTACGGGGCAATCTATTACTTTCAGAAAGATGTTGCTTCACCACTAGAACGTTATGATCCTGTTAGCTTTTCCTCATTTACGAACTGCCGTTTTGATCTTACCTTGTTGTTGGAATCTTCATAAAAATTTGAGATGGACATTTGATATTGAAGTCGTACGAAAGGCAAAGGTTTTGCGGGGCACATGTAAAGGAAATAACAAAAAGGGCATGAGAATTTTAGGTGCCCGCTAGGAATGTGAACTGGCACATTTTGGATTGGGATCAGACGATCAGACTATGGATCTCAGTCATTGCCGCAAAATTATATGATTATCATTGACCATACCAGATTTGATCTGGACAGTCACTTGACAAGATTTGATCTGGACAGTCACTTGACCTCACTCCAGCTCCACCGCCAGCAGTGTAATGCTGCCACACACCCAAGACTTGTGAGTTATAAATGGCCGTGATAGTGTGAGAGCATAGTTGGCCGACAGTCCAGTAGCTGATGCTATCACACTATTCACATCAAATTTATACAATCCAATGTTTATAAGACTGCTGTATGGGATCTATTATAGAATGTTTAAGCTAAGAAAGAGTTGTATCTCCATAATTGTAGGAAAATTATCCCATCAAAATGCAATATTGTTAATTGATAACTTGAAGAGTTAGACTTGATAATTTATCAAATTATTTTGACTTTTAATTTATCATTATTGTAAAATTAAATTACCATTCGTCAAGTAAAAGTGAATAAATATTTGCAAATTATTAAATATAATATAGTCTGTAAATCTTATCAAAGATTCGTTGTCAATTTATATATATATATATATAAGATGAAAAAAGAAGCATATATTAATATATCAACAATTAATGGATGGAGATACAGTTTAAGTTATATCAACTGTGAATTGAATTCCAATAATTGCTTAAAGAAAACATTGGCTTCTAAGAACAGAATTTTTTAACCGACTGACTCTATCTATCTTAACCCTTTGAGCCAAAATTAATATATATATAGATAGATAGATAGATAGATAGATAGATAGATAGGTAACTAAGAGAACAGAATAAAGAGAAAACTAGGAGAAGAGAATAAGAGAAAAAAGTGCATGTTTTGGTACGGAAGTATTAATGTTTGCTTTCTATATTGTGAATGGATCCTTAGGAAATTAAGCATATATAGAATCAAGTTTTCGTGTTGTCCACTCAATAAATCTAAAATTAAAATAATAATTTTTGTTGAGGGTGTTTTGAGTTGCGATCCTATATATTTAATATAGTCACTCTATAACTCTTTGGGACTGCTATCCTGTTATCTTACCATCCTAATTTATAATATCACCATCCCCTCTCTAAACAAAAACTACGTGTGAGTTGATCCTCCAACTCAAAAGGAAGAGAAAAAAGAGAAGAGAGAGGAGGAGAAGAAGAGAGAACCAAGAGAAGGAAAGGAGAAGGGGTACATAGGTAGCTTGGGAGAGACTTAAGTCTAGTCACAAACACAAAATACCCTTCAACCACTATGAGCTACTCGATGTTTGGTGTAAAAAAATAACCGGACATTTTCTTGTATCAACAATTTTAAAAATAATTTATATCATAATCAAATACTACGAATAAAAATAAATAAATACATTTGGCAGTAGGTGTCAGTATTTGACTAAACATGAATTATGAAATTGTTTTTTTTTTTCACTTTTGATTCTAATATATAATATAATCATATATCATCTAATCTATATGTTAAAGTGTTTCATTAATAAGCAAATTCAAATGGGTCAATTTGCAAGAGTTTTTGGACCAATTTGCTAGCTTTTGATACTTTGATTTGAAGAGGAGGGCAAAATGGTCTTTGTTGTTGAATAGTTAGTTTAGGTTGTTTTTTTAATATAAAACACAGAACGAGCATGTGTGTGAGGGATGATTGTTTTTGGACTCCATCTGTAACGAACTAAACAGAGAAGGATTCTTTTGAATAAGGAAAGCATTCTCTAAAGTCTTTGATTTTCTTGTTTTTTTCTTCTTCTTTCTCGTGTTTCATTCTTGTTTTTCTTTCTTTGAGGTTTATATGCTTTTCTGTTTAAGTGCTGGAAACAAGAAGACTTTTGTGCATTCTGGAGATCAAAGGTTCATCAGCTGAACTATGGTGATCTTGGAGATTCTGGGTTCGATAGGGAATAAGCTGTAACAAGTGGTATCAGAGCCTGCAAGAATCAATCATTGTGACTGCAAAATTCTTGGTTGAGAAATTTACAGGTGATGGAGATTTCAATCTCTGGAAGTTAAAGATGAGGGCTTTGTTGCAGCATGAAAGACTAGATTCAGCATTAGAAGATGGTGTCAAGATTGAAGAGAAAGACTTGTCAGAATTTGAACAATATGAAATATAGAGGAAGGCTAGGAGTGCACTGATTCTATTATTGTCGGACAAAGTATTAAGGGAGATATCTAAAGAAACAACAGCCAGAGTGTCATGCCCCGACCTTGGTCGGTCACGTGATAATCGTTGTGAATCCTAAAAATACATACTATCACTTAGAATGCACTCTTAGAACCGCAAGATATTAGTACCTATTTTCAAACTCATTTGCAAATAAACAATGCAAAATAGAAGATTTTCAATCAAACACATATCAACATCTGTATTTTCTCAAAATACATTACAAAATATTGGTGACCAAGTCAAATACATCAAATCACTCTATTACAAATATTTCTACATACAGTGAACCATAATAGAAAAATCTGAGTCGAGTACCTAAAAAATTTTGCTAAATCGTACTTTAGCTATGCTATACCACGTCCGACTACACTAACTCGAAATGGGAAGTGAGGGGTGAGTATTTAGAAAAATACTCAGTGAGTAGACAAATAACAAAACAGAAAACAGAGGCTCAAACACTGATTACGGAAAACTCTCGTAATCATAAAATCAAGCATAATAAAATATGGCATCATATACATGTTTAGAAATCAATATAATAACAAATATGTATAGCCCCTCAATCTATAGGATCCCACCCACTCCACCTGAGCTATATGGTCAATCCGTAATCTTTGTTGGGGATGTGTGCCCATGTATAATAATATCCTTTGGTTTATAGGATCCCACTCACTCCACCTGAGCTGTATGGTCAATCCACAACCCTGGTTGGGACACTAATATAACAGAATAAGGCTAGCATGCTTTAGCCTGAACATAAGGATTCCACTCATCCCTTGGACTGTATGGCCAATCCACACTCCGAGGTCTATTGGATTTCACCCACTCCACATCAGCTATATGGCCAATCCTCATCCACATATAATTAATAACATGGCACACAAAATCATAAATCAATCTCGATGGCCCATCGTGGCAAATCGAGTAACTGGTGGCTCACAAAACCAAAACACAATATATGTCTTATAAGACCAAAACATAAAATAAGTATGGCACCCCGGCCATTATACTCAACTATGTCACATTCACAAAAATATATAAAACTGGCCTCCGGCCTCAAAATCACAATATCAATATATACATTAGGCCTCTGGCCTCACATTCATAACAATCAAGGTTTCATAACAATCCTAATGCTATCACAAGCAAGGGGCTAACCCGACCACCACATAACAACATACATCCATCGCCTCCTCATTTCAGTTATCCATATATATATATTCAGAAGCTATTCTCTAGCATTATATTCATTCATAAATAATAATAAATAAGACAAAGAGAAAAGAATATGTCCACTTATAGTTCTAGGATGAAAAACCATCCTCTGTATATCCTCCTCACGGTGGAGATCCTCCCGTCTCGACTACCATGTCTGGATACACATACAGTCATAAAATCATAATCATAAAGTGCGTGTATAATGCAATGCATGCTCATACTACTCTCGCACTCCTCTCTTTCTTTCTCTCTCTCTCTTCTCTCTCTCTCTAATATATTGTTCTCACAAAACTTTGCTTTATTTATAATTTTTCATCGATTTCAACACCATCGGCTATCAAGGTCCTCTAATTTATCAATATAAATGATAGATTAGAAAATCTCCAATTTTTAAGGTTTTGTAACAATACCCGAGCTACGTATTCTTAAATCTACACGAAATAATAGCTCAAACGAGAGAAAAAAGCTGAAGAACAAGCTTACCCGAATCGGTAAGCGAGCTTAGAGCCCCCTTTTGGCTTGAATCTCTCTTTGATTACTGTTTATCGTGCCTCCTTTCCTCTCGAATCCCCATAATCCAACAGTTAAGACTTTGATCAGAGGAGATTTTTGAATTCTAGTGTTGATTCTCAGTTCATAGGAACTGAAATGGCAAAGTTTGATTGAGAAATTGAGAAGATCAATTTCAAGAGTAAGAAAGAGATGGTTTTTATCAAAAATAAAGAGAGAGAAAATGAAAAATCAAAATAAGGAAGACGATCCCCTCCTCGATGAAAATAGGCTATGAAATCGTCCAAAGGTGTCGATACCTTTCAAAACATATCGAAACCTTTGGCATTTTGCCTGCAACGTATCGATATATTCTCCCAACGTATCGATACGTTTGTCCATATACTGTACACAAAGCCTACAAGGTGTCGATACCTTCCTCAACGTATCGATAGCTTTCATTGCAAGCATACTTCATCTCCATCACCAGGGTGTCGATACCCTTACTAAGGTATCAATACGTTTGACACTGGTCACTGTTTATCATGCATTCAACGTATCGATATATTTGACCCTCAACTCTAAAAGGTGTTGATACCCTTTTTCAAAGGTATCGACACATTTGGCCTTACCCTAACGTATCGATACGTTTTTCTAAACGTATCGATACCTTTACTTCTGGTCCTTCTTCCGAGGATTGCTACTTCAAATAGTCATAACTTTTATCTCGAATATTGATATGGAACCCATAATATATCAATAGAAAGCTTTCTTCGAGCTCTACAAAGAGATGATTTTGGGATCAAAAATTCAGTTCTTTCTCATAAATCCATATTCTATACCACACATCTTCTTTCAAAATGAATTCAAGTTATCACACCCTGTAACGTCTGGTCCAAATCTGTCAACAATATTGTCCGCTTTGGCCTAACCCTTGGGGCCTCACGGTTTTGTTCTTGGAATGGGCTATTGAGGACTTCTCAGGAGGTCACCCATCCTAGTACTGCTCTCCTCCAAGCACGCTTAACTGCGTAGTTCTTGGAGTTAAACCACCACCC
>JAVXUL010000020.1:6119311-6136207 GCA_035590515.1 Trichilia minutiflora
CTATAAAAAAAAATTTCTATTGATATCAAGGAAAGAATGAAAATAATGAATAAAGATTGCTAAAGTGCAAATGGAGTCCAATTGAAGGCTTACAATAAAAGAGGGGTAACACATCACTCCGAATGCCTAGGGCCTGTTTTGCATTTTCAATAAATCACACCTATTTTTATAATTAGTATTTATTTCTTAACTTTCTAATTACTCTCAGTATTAAATGCAAAATATGCATCAATTTATAGTTTTTAATTCCTTCGTGTCTTATAACGATGCATGGCACTAGGGCTATTCAAAAAATTCGGATTTTTAGGGTATAGTCCAGATCCAAAATTAGGTACCCGAAAAATAGGATACCGATTTAATTAGGATCAGGATCAAGTTCAAAAATTTAGATTTAATTTAATTAGGATCAGGATCAAGTCCTAGCAAATAGGGTACCGATTTTTATTAGGTATCCATTTTTTATTAATAATTTATTTTAAAATTTTAATTATCATTATTATAATTTTTTTAAATTTGATTAAATTGTAAAAATATCTTGTGGAATGGTAATTTTAGAGAATATATATATGAAAAATATATATATTTGTTCTCATTTAATATAGTTTTGATTATTTTAAATAAAAATAACTGATTTTTATACTATTTATATGGTACGTTACTAACTAAACTATATAAATATTAAAAATAATTCTATATATTTAGGATGATAAATTAATAATTTAAATAAAATAACATAAATTTTTTACTATTATTAAGAAATCAACAAATATTTTGAGATGATTTCTATTAAATTAAGGGTAAAAATATAATAATTTCATTTTAATTTTTTTTAGTCAATTGTGTATGTTTTTATTAAATATTATGGCAAAAATAATAAATAAAAATTTTAGAAAAATGTCTATTAGTATATATTTTATTAATAAATTTATAAATGATAAAAATAAACCTAAACCCTTCTTTTCTCTTTTATTTTGTGTTTTCTCCCATTAAACATTGTAAATTTTTGTTATTTTTAATGATATTTTAAATTTTTCAAGACAAATATATGTTTAATTAATTATTATTTAAATTGGGTATATATATATATATATATATTTTTTGTTTGGTTGTTTGAAATTAAAAAGTATATTAATTATTTAATTTTAGATTTATTTATATTTATGAGGATAATTTTATTATTTAATTATCAAAATTTTAATTAATTATTATTTAAATTTGAATATTTATTTATTTTGTATGATTATTTATATTTTCAAAGTTACTTTGGTAGTTTTTAAAATTTTTTAGATTAAAATGTAAGAATTTTAAAATTTGTTTTTTTAAAAAAAGGACCAAATTGTAAGATTTATAAAGTTTTTAATTTTTTTAATTTTAAAAAAATAAAACTGATACCCGGTTTAAACCGAATTGGATCTGGACTAAAAAATCCAGATCCGATTTAAACCAAATCAGGTGTCGGTTTGACAAAAAAAAATCATTTTAATTTCGGTAAAATAATATTAATCTTTATCTTAATTTTTAATTTGTAGATTATTTAAACGTAATTAATTTGTACAATAATGTAATTTAACTTAATTTTTAAATGAGATCTTAATAAATATAAAATTATTTTTTAAATATTTTAAATAATTTTAAATTACTGGTTTCGAGTAAAAATAAGCCTACTTGAAACTTGACTCGAAATTATAGATTTTATATGTGTGAAAAAGATGTTTTTATTAAAAATAAAATTTTTTAATTTAATTTGAAAATGACATTTTGACATAGTCAATTTTAGAAAAATGTTTTTAAATGGGCTCCTTTTTGTTTTATAAAATAAATAAGATTAAGTTTAAAAATAATACCTTACAATCTTGTAATAAGTTATTGAAAACGAGAAAGTTAAGAGTTAAGAGAAAAGAGAATTGACCATCAATTCCTTTTATTATTGAATTCTACGGGATCCCTCTATTTATAGAGGTTTAATCATAATAATAAGTTTATTATTAATAATTCATAAATATTAATAAAATGAATTTGTACTTATTATAACGAACTTGTACTAAATTGTGATGAACCTATATTAACTCCGGTGATAGGCCATAATTTATAACACTTTCCCTTAAATTATAACACAATTAATATAGTTGGACGTGCATAATACTGTCTTATTAAAAATCTTACCAGTAAAACCCAGTGGAAAAAACCTAATTAAGGAAAAAAAGAGAGTATAGTGCACAGATGTCCAATATGACTTTCACAATTCTTTCTTTCAAGCAATATTTTCCTTCTAATGTGTATTAATTTCATTATAAAATTAACACTTCTCCTTAAATTGATGACTCCAATTTACTGAGCCTGTGCATGCCAATGTTATGTACTAACTTTTCAAATGTTGCTGTTGGTAATGCCTTTGTGAACAAATCTGCAAGATTATCACTTGAACGGATTTGTTGAACTTCCATATCACCATTTTTCTGAAGATCATGAGTAAAGAAGAATTTTGGTAATATATACTTCGTTCTATCTTCTTTGATGTTCCCTCCCTTTATCTGAGTAATGCAAGCTACATTATTTTTGTACAATATTATTAGTACCTTTTCTTCTAAAGGCAAACCACACATCTTCTAAACGTGATGGATCAATGAACTTAGCCATATACATTCTCGACTAGCCTCATGAATTGCAATTAGTTCTGCATGATTTGCAGAAGTAGCAGTTGAAAATTGCTTTGTAGAACACCATGATATGGCTATACCACCACATGCGAATAAATAGCCTATCTGAGATCGAGCTTTATGTGGTATCCTACATTTGCATAACCAATTAACGATGATTTAGATTTATTTGAATAAAATAACCTTTTATCAATTATTCCTTGGAGATATCATAGCAAATGTTTATCAACCTTCCAATACCTTTGTGTTGGAGAAGAACTAAATCTTGCTAATAAACTTACAACAAATGTTATATCAGGTCCTCTGTTATTAGTAAGATACATCATTGCTCTTATAACACTAAGATATGGTACTTTAGGACTAAGAAGTTCTTCATTATTCTCTCAAGGACAAAAAGGGGTCTATCTTCACCTCTAGTGATCTGAGAACTATCGGGGTACTCAATAGATGTGTTTTATCCATATAAAATCTTTCCAAAACCTTTGTTGTATAAGCGGATTGATGAATAAAAACTCCATCTCTTAAATGCTCGATCTGTAAGCTGAGGCAAAACTTTTTTGTCTTAGATCTTTCGTCTCAAACTATTTCGTTAAACACTTTATTGCATTTTAAAGCTTTTCAGGAGTTATAATAATATTTATATCGTTGACATATACAGTAATTATTACATATTCTGATCCAGATCTTTTTGTAAAAATATATATGGACAAATAGGATCATTGTTATATCTTTCTTTCAATAAGTATTCACTAAGTAAGTTATACTAGCCAGATTGTTTTAATCCATACAAGGATTTATGCAATTTTATTGAATAATTTTCCAATGAAACTTTGCATGCTTCAGGTATTTTCAATCCTTCAAAGATTTTTCATGTAGATCTCTATATCAAGTAAGCCATATAAATAGGTTGTAACAACATCCATTAGATGCATATCAAACTTTTCACGAATTGTCAAACTAATAATATATCTAAAGCTGATTGCATCCACCATAGGAGAATATGTCTCCTTATTATCAATGCCGGGATTTTGCAAAAATCCTTGTACAACAAGGTGTGCTTTGTGCTTTATATCTTACAATTGCCAAACTAAAAATCAAAGATTTTTCATGTACATCTCTATATCAAGTAAGCCATATAAATAGGCTGTAACAACATCCATTAGATGTATATCAAACTTTTCACGAATTGCAAAACTAATAATATATCTAAAGGTGATTGCATCTACCATATGAGAATATGTCTAATTATTATTAATGCTGAGATTTTGAAAAAATCCTTGTGCAAGGGGTGCTTTATATCTTACAATTTCATTTTTCTCATTTCTCTTTTGCATAAATACCTATTTATATTCCACTAGCTTAACACCTTTAAGCTTTTGGATTATAGGTCCAAAAACTTTTCGTTTTGAAAGTGAATTTAATTCAACTTGAATTGCATCTTTTCATTTTGGCCAATCATCTATATATCAACATTCATTAATAGATTTAGGTTCAAGATTCTCACTCTTTTTTAAAACAATAGGTGCTATGTGATAAGCAAAAACATTGTCAACAATGGTATTTTGTCAATTTTGTATTTTATTGGTTTCGACATAACTTACTAAGGTCTCTTCATTTTCATTAGTTTCAGGTACCTAAACTTGGGAGATTGCAACTTTGCCTCCGGGCAAAAAGGCAATTGGGTGTAAATGGGTGTATTGAATTAAATATCATTTTGATGGAAATGTTGAACGACATAAAGCTCGCTTGGTGGTTCTCGGAAATAAACAAGTAGCTGGTGTTGATTATTATGAGACATTTGCTCTAGTAGCAAAGATGGCTTCTGTGCATGTTTTTCTTGTTGTTGCTGCCATCCGTGATTGGGAACTTCATCAAATGGATGATCACAATGCCTTTCTTCATGGTGATCTCGATGAAGAAGTGTTCATGTCTCTTCCTCCTGGATTTTCGTGTACAGCTCCTGGTTAAGTTTGTCGCTTACGTAAGTCGCTTTATGGACTTTGTCAAGCACCTCGAAACTGGTTTGCAAAACTCTCTTTCGCACTTAAGAATTTCGGATTTATTCAATCTTATGCAGATTATTCCTTGTTTTCTCTCATGTGCAATGATACTGTGATTCATGTCCTGATTTATGTTGATGACTTGATCATTGATGGCAATAACTCAGCTGCTATTTCTGCCTTCAAACAATACTTGAGCAATTGCTTTCATATGAAAGACTTGGGGCCTTTAAAGTATTTTCTTGGAATCGAAATTGCTAGGGGGCCTTCTAGTTTGTTTCTTTCTCAGCGAAAATACGCCCTTGATATCATATCTGAAGCCGGTCTTCTTAGCGCCAAACCTTGTGAATTTTTAATAGAGCAAAATCACAATTTATCTCTTGCCACGGGTTCTGATTATTCTAATCCTGAGTAATATCGTCGACTTGTAGGGAGATTGATCTATCTCACCATTACACGTCTCGAATTATGTTTTGCAGTTCACACTCTTGCTCAATTTATGCAGTATCCAAAAGAAGCACATTGGCACGTTGCTCTTTGTGTCGTGCGATGCTTAAAGGGCCACCCGGGTCAAGGGTTGTTTCTTAGCCATGATAGTGATCTTCACCTTAATACTTATTGTGACTTGGATTGGGCCACTTGTCCTTTGACTCGTCGCTCTCTCACAGGATACTTTGTGATGTTTGGATGTTCTCCAATCTCCTGGAAGACGAAAAAGCAACATATTGTATCCCGCTCTTCTATTGAAGCTGAGTATCGCGCTATGACTGTTACTTGTTGCGAACTTACCTGGTTGAAGGCTTTATTAAAGTCGCTTGGCATTATTCATTACAAGCCCATGCGATTATTCTGCGATAGTCAATCTGCTATTCATATTATGGCTAATCCTGTATTTCACGAGCGCAGGAAGCATATTGAGATTGATTGTCACTATGTTCATGATCAGATCCAGCTGGGCGCTGTCTCTACTTTCCATGTTCGCACTACAGCCCAACTCGCCGATATTTTTACAAAGGCACTCGCCAAACATCAGTTCCAGACACTTTTTCCAAGTTTGGCACTCTAGATCTCCATGCTCCAACTTAAGAAGGGGTATTGAGTTTCCAATTCTTGTTTTCGTTTACGTGGTTTCCATTTTCCGCAATCTTGATTGTGTATTATTGTAGGAGTTAATTTAGGAAATAAATTGATTGTATTAGCATATTCTTAGAAATATTCTTAGAAGTTAGTTTAATAAATAATGAGTTGTATATTTTGTATATATTTTGATCAAAAGAGCAATACAAGACCAAAGAAAATTCTCACAAAATAATCTTTGGGTTTTGGCATCCACCGTCGTCCTCCGCTACAACAGCATTAGCTTCTCACACTGGCCGAGCTAAAAGCTTACGGTCTGCAGGCGAGAACCAGGATTGATATTCATCTTGCAACTTATAACCTAAAGATTCAAGAATTGCAGACAATCCGTTTACGATAGACAATGCGTTGCTGATGAGTGCCCTAGCATCTTTCGTATGATTCTGTGACTTCTCTTTGAAAGGGTCATTTTCCCTCTCGAACCATTCAAGACATATTTGTTGATATATCATAACTGGGTTCAACCAAGGCATCATCTCGTCAGTGCGATTTTGCGTGGTGTGTAATTGGCTATTCTTTACCCCGGATAATGACGCCTGAAGATCGTCAACAGCAAAATGCAGCAAATCCTTGCAATTCTCCAAGTCTATTCTAAAGTTATTGTCCTTATTGTTGATGGCCTCCAAGATCATGGGTCAGACAAGTTGTACAAAGTCTTCACGGCATTCTGGGCGCTTATGAACGTGGCCTCGACAAGTTCCTTTGGGGTCAGCTGTTTTTGCTTTGTCAAGAGTGCTTAGGCACTTATCTGTGTAATCAGAACCTGTGCATAAATCACTGTCATCCTTCGTTGTGAAATTTTCTCTTCTTTGTTTTCAGCGCTGTTAATGGAAAGAACGACTCCTATCACAATACCGATAACAAGAATGAGGGGAAACATCCACCCAAACAACTAATTTGCGAATCATTTTTTCCTTCTTTTACCTTTTATTCTTTAAATCTCTCCCTGCGAGGACCGGTCCTAAGTCGTCACAAAATATAACAGTCAGATCAGAGAGAAAGGTGACAAAAGAATCTAGACCAAAGGGCAGGCTTTCTCCTCTCTTTTGTCGAGCTTTCCATGATGATTGATTGATGGGTGCATATAGGATTTTGTATTGAATTTTAATTGTCCAAATGTGGAGTAAACGTTAAGTTAGTTGATGAGTTGGACACCGTGCTGGGATTACGATACATTACTGATGCCAGGCTATGTGCTTTTAACATTTTTGCATGGACTGAACGTTAGTTGAGTTTATTCAATCAAGCATTATAGCTTAAGGCAAGCAGATTATTTTTCGCTAAAACCCCTAAGCTATTTTAATTGTTTTCGGGTTCGAGCATATTACTTTTAGAAGCCATTTTCACTTAATTTTAGACAACACTGTTTTTTTATTTTTTATTTTGTTGAAGTGACAAAAGTATATTTGATAAGTTTATACTTCCTTAACTATATATTTTACTTCAATTAATTAGGTAGTATTTGTTATTTATCTAAAATTTGAATGTATCTAAATATGTAAATTTAAAATAATTTTGAATAATAAATTTATTTTTTTATTTGAGTAATGATAAAAATATAATTTTTTTTATAGTATGGTGGTTAATGAAATATAAAATTAATGTAGTTAATAAAAATAAATTATTATAAATATGATTTTATCATTATCATCATCAATATTCAGTTTAATTTACACGGCCTTAGCCTCCGTATAGAGTACGTATATTACTCGTATTATTGTATAGTGAGATAAAGATGAAAATTTCTTTTTGTTCTTAACAAAATATATAAAGTTTTTTAAATACTGAAATCATGGTGTGTTTAATTTGAAGAATGAAAAAGAAAAGGGAAAGGAAAGGAAAGGAAAACAGAAAAGAATGGGAAAAAAAAAATCTCAATGTTTTGTTTCGTTGTGACATGGAAATATTGATGATAGAAAGAAATCCATTATTTTTGTTTTGGACAAATATACCTTTTGTACATCATATAAACCATTGAATTAAACATTAATTACAGTTAATATCGTATTAAATACCTTTAATATATTTTTAGAAGTTACGACTTTCATTTCTACTATATATAAATCTAATTGTATTAATAAAAATAATGAATTATAATAATCAACAATTGAAATAATGAAAGCATTCACAATTCGAATATTAATTGTTTTAGTTAAATATTGTTTATATTTTTTATATTTTATATTTGCATTTTAAACTAATAGTTACAACAAATTTATGTTATTTAACTATAATTTAATTTTATTATAAAATTATTAACATTAACTATCTATTTATCTATTTAATTATTTATTATCAAATATAATTAAATTGAATATTCTTAAAATGTTTATATAATTTAATTATTAAATAATTATTACCTACTAATGCTTTTCAAACATAATTTTATTCAAATTATAATATTAAAATATCAATATATTAAATAGTTTTGATCATAAAATAAAATAAAAGAGAAATAATCAACTATTTAATATAATAAAAAATAAAAAATATAAATATAATAGTTACAAGTATAACAATAACAGTAAACCTAAAATTTAAGTATAAAATTAGTATCATAAAAAAAAATATCGCAATCCTAGATTATTTTCAAATTGCTCACCTACTTGCCCTCTAGGCTCCAGTCATCATCAATATCTTGTAGTATTGTTTATTAGATCAGATCGGTCTAAACCAGTCTTTGGTACTATTCATCCAGACCGGGTCAATTCTGAACCCAAATAAATAAGCCATCCCAATGCCCCTCATTTAGTTGATGGTTCGATCGGTAATAGGTCTGAAACTGTTCAGGCCCGTTAGGGACATGAATCGGTAGATTAAATTGATTCTAACCGCTGGTTCACACTCTCAAAACATAAAAAATAAAACTACTGTTGCCTCTGCAGACAGCCGGTATCAACAACAACTTGCAAAATTGTAGGCTGTTGTACGCTGCAAATTTTGCTTAAATTTTGCTTGTTAAATGATGCAATTGCAATAGTAAATTTATTCCCCACTCTTCTTTATATAAATACCATCCATTTCATCCATTTTTATTGATTTTAATTTTTTAACAAATTATTCTTCTTATTTCTTAAGTTCTCAATGACTCTTAATAAACTGCAATCACTCTAAAATATTCAATTATTAGTATTTTAAGATTAATAATTATATTATATTAGTATATATTATTTAATTTAATTATTAAATTTTTTATTTAAAAATTTAGATTTAATATTTAAATAACTTTAAAATTTTAGTTAGTAATTGTTAGATTTTAAAATCAGAGTTAGCATTAAACTAATTGTTCAATTTTTGTTTTTAATAACTTAATTTTAAAATTAAAATGTAGTAACTTAATTTTTTATTAATTTAAAATTTTAAGTTAGTATTTAATTAATTATTAAATTAAAAAAAGTAGAAGTTAGTATTTAATTATTTTAGTTTTTATTAATTATTTTAAATTTAGTTGTTTACTTGTTTATTATTGTTGTTAGTTATTAATTTTAAATAAATTTTGTTATTATTAATTAATTATTATTATTAGTTATTTTGATTGTTATTTATTTATTTTAATTTAATTATAATTACTTATATTATATTTTATTATTATTGAATTTAATTGTTTTTGTGTTAAAAAGTTAAAATTGATTTAAATTTTTGCATTAAAAAGTTAGAATTTAATTTAATTTTTGTATTATAAAATTATAATAGATAATATACAAATTTAATTAAAATTAATTATTAAATAATTAAATTAAAATGACACATTATTCATCGTAAGGTTTATATGAATTTTCTTACAATATAAATAAATCAATACCTCTATTCGAACATTATAAAAATATTTTAAAAAAATAATCTCTTCGTAATCCAATAAATTCATTATAACTATTGTTAATAGTAAAAATAGATAACCTAAACCTAAGATATAGTAAGTTTTTAAGAAAAATATCGAATTTAGTAAAGTAAAATATATATTTTGTGATACGATATATACGTATAAAAAAATATGAATTAGATATTCTTAAAAAACATATAAATAAAAAATATTCAAAATACTTAAATAGACAAATATAAATTAAAACAATCAATGAGATATTAAGTGATACTTTTTGTTTTGATTTTACTGTATTAAAAAATATACTTTGCTAATTATTGATCATAAATAATTAATTGTTTCCATAAAATGAATTTTCATGTTCTATTAAAATGATATTACAATAGCAAACTGTAATTAAAAAAATACTAACACCGTATTAAAACAAATATATTTAAAAATTTTAAGATAATGAAATAAATTTTAATTATTATTTTAAAATTAAGTAATTTTATATTTTAATGCTTGATAATTAAAGAAATGTTAATAATTTATATTATGTTTATGTTTATATTATTTATTTTTAAAATTAACAATTAAATAAAAGAATTACTGAGAACAAACGTCTCATGAACGAAATCACATCAATCTCTTAAATAAACTAAAAACTGATAGCTGAAATTGATTGAGAGCTCAGAAAAAAAAAAAAAAGAAAAAAAGACAGACCTCCCTGGCAGAGAGCTCATAGGAAACTCAAAGGAAACCCAGAAAATACCTTCAAAGTCTTCAATCGTAGGAAGTTTATGCCTTCGAAATCTTCAATTACAAGAAAACGAAACTCATCAATCCCATTTTTCCGGAGAAAACAAAATTGGGTAGGGAAGAAATGCGAATGAAAATGAAAATTAGGATTTCATAATTTAATTTATATAAAGAGTAAATTTGAAAATATATTTTATAATAAAATTAAAATAGTAAAATGAATAATTGTTGTTTGTAGAGTTATAGAATCCGGATTTCTTAGAAATTTTTATTCCTTCCATTATTTAAAAGAAATGCGTTCACAATAAAATCTAAATTCTTCTAAATACTGAAAATATGATATAAACGATTTAAATACGAGTATTTATTAATCTCAACCTTTTTATTTTAAAATATATTTAAATAAGTTAATATATATTTTTTAAATGACAAATAAATAAAATAAATAATTTGAAAAACAATAAAAATTTATCAAAATAAATAGTAATAAAAATTCACCAAAATAAATAGTATTGTTTAAATATGCAAATTTCCGAAGATCGAACCCGTGCCATACAGCTTTGTGCAAACCGCAAACCACAGTTTGATGCCACACCCCACAGGCCCCTTATCAAAATGGGTTTTGGGGGATGGGTAACAGTAACATACACACATACACTTGCGTCATGCTTATGCTCATGACATGTTAAATAATTTTATACTTAAAGATTTTAAAATTCAAAATCTATCTATTAAAAAAATGACAAATATTTTTATAATGTTATTTTAGAATCTATTTTATTTTTTAAAAAAATTAAAATTTGGAGATAATTTTATATTTTTTAAAAAATATTTTATTATTTTTTAATACATCTAGTCTCGTAGAAGAAAAATAATAATTATGTAATTTATTATTAAAAACATAATAATAAATAATATCAAATAAAATAATAATAATATATTTTTAAAAAATTTATTATAATTTTTAAATTTTTTATTATAAAAAAATAGAGTATTAGGTATTTATCCCCCTACATTCCTCTTCCCCTTACGTGGGTACATTAGGGTTGAAATCGGATCGAATATTAATTTTTTTTTGTCAAATTGATACCCGATTCGGTTGAAACAGGGGATCAAAAATTGGATCCCTGTTTTAATTGAACCGGTATCCGATTTAAATCGGATATCAATTTTATTTTTTTAAAAATTAAAAACTTTATAACTCTTACAATTTTATCTTTTTTTAAAACAAATTTTAAAAATCTTATATTTTAATCCAAAAAATTTATAAAACTATCAAAGTAACTTTGAAAATATAAATAATTATACAAAATAAATAAATATTTATATTTAAATAATAATTAATTAAATTTTTGATAATTAAATAATAAAATTATCCTCGTAAATATAAATAAATTTAAAATTAAATAATTAATATATTTTATAATTTTTAACAATCAAACAAAAAATACATACATACATAACAAATTTATTTGTATACACTTCATGTTCAATTTGTCTTCAAAAATTTTAAATATCTTTACAAAAAATAAAAATTTATAAATTAAAAAGTTAATTTTCATAATATAATTATACAAACAAAAAATTAAAATCCAATTTAACTAATAATTAATTAAATATCTCTTTGTATTCAAAATTTTAAAATATCATTATAATTAACAAAAAATTATAAATTAAAAAATAATTTTTATAATATAATTATACAAACAAAAGAAATTAAAACTCAATCTAAATAATTTAAATATCTAAATTACTCGCAATTTTAAATTTTTATAATTTAAATTAAATTATATTTGATTGAATATTTATTTTATAAAAAATATTAACGATTTTGTGATGATTAGGCTTTTAATTTGATATTTTGTAGAGAAAAAAATTAAAAAAAAGAGCCAAAAGAAAATTGATGGGAAAAAACACAAAATAGAGAAAACAAGAAGAGTTTAAGTTTTTAAATAATAATTTTTATCATTTATAAATTTATTAATAAAATATATATTAATAAACAATTTTTTCTAAAATTTTTATTTATTATTTTTATCACAATATTTAATAAAAAGATACACAATTGATTAAAAAAATTAAAGTAAAATTATTATGTTTTTATCCTTAATTTAATAGAAATCATCTCAAAATATTTATATTGATTTCTTAATAATAGTAAAAAATCTTTATTATTTTATTTAAATTATTAATTTATTATCCTAAATAGATAGGATTACTTTTAATATTTAAATAGGTTAATTAGTAACGTATCATATAAATAGTATAAAAATCAATTGTTCTTATTTAAAATAATCAAAATTATATTAAATGAGAATAAAGGTATATATTTTTTCATATATATATTCTCTAAAATTATTATTGTATAAGATATTTTTATAATTTAATCAAATTAAAAAAATTATAATAATGATAATCAAAATTTTAAAATAAATTATTAATAAAAATCATATACTTAATAAAAACTGATATCCTATTTGTGAGGATCTGATTCTGAACCTATTTAAATTGGATCTAAATTTTTGAATCTGATCCTAATCCTAATTAAATCGATATTCTATTTTTTAGACATCCAATTTCAAATTCGGTATCCTAAAAATCCAATTCTAGCTACAACATAGCTAAAACCTTTTATTAGTTTAATTTCGCATCAACTGCTGCAAGTCCTTTTCTCTGCATAAATAAACTGCTACAAATAATTGACAACGATGGTTCTGTAATAATCCGTCGTCATGCAGATGCTTGCGGTGAGCAACTGCCCGTCGTGGATCCAGCATGAATGAATATTGAATAGGACATGACATGTTGTCGACAAAATGCGACAGAATTCGTAATAGCAAATCGAAATTTTTTATAAATTGCTTCACTTTGATGACTAACGTTGTTTCTTTCAAATGGATTTATTTTTAGAGATTTCAGGCATGAGCTTCTTTGGAAAGTTGTCTTGCAGAAAATGATTCTCAGCGTAGGCAGGGATAGGGATTAGAATAGAATACATTAATATATTGGCATATTAATTTTGTTTTAAAATTTTCATCCTTATATATTTTAATTTTTAGGTGTTTCGAGTGATTTGTACATGTTTTAACTCTCAAAATTTTGAAAATGCATATTTTATTTTATATTACAAGCTTCAATTTTTATATAGAATATTTTAAATTTCATGTTGTAAAATATATTATAGTAGCCAAGTTTCTGACTATAAATGACTTTGATTAAAATTTTTGAAATTATTTTCACAAATAGCAAGTAATTTTACCCAAAAACAACCACCCAAAAAACAGTTTCCAGCTTTCTTCAATCCAATATGCTATTAGGAAGTACTTTTGATAACCTATAAACACTAAGGTATAACTAGGATGTGATTCTCTGCTTTTTCACATTGACAGAGTCATAAAGAGAGACATTAATATCCTTCTGAGCTCTGATTAGTATGACATCATACTAGCTGGAACTCTAGAAGCACTCAATACGGCGATAATTTTACTACACTTCAAGCTAATTTCACGCTATAAGGCTCAATTGTCAGATCGTTGTGATAGACTAGCAACTGCCCATGAAAGAAAAAGATGCTCCTCCAAAGTTCCTTGCTCTTAATATTTTTTCCACAAGTTTCCTCCATTTTATTTCATCCTTTTTGCTTTGTTTTTTAATCTTCTCCTTGAAATTCCTGTAATGAAAGTTTCCAAAAGTTAGTTCAAAGTTTCAAGGAACATCTGTTACATAGATGCTGTGCGAAAATAGACTGAGCTGTTCAGAATAGATTTTTCATCATTATAAGCTGAAGATGTATGTATATTGAAGTTTTGAAAAATCACCTGCATAAAGGAACTCTGCAAACATCTGAATCTGCACAGAGACGGGAGTGTAACTCCAACAGCTGCCACATTCTCTTGCAATGAATGCATTTTCCTGGGAGTCTCAGCTTGCAACCAGCAAAATGTCGGACAAGCAATTCCAGTCCCTTACAGGCTGCATAAGTACAAGTTGCTTGGTTCTCTTTGAAATCTTTATCATGTGGGCCAATGGTTCGGCAACCATCTCTACAGATATGAACAAGAGCCTCCATAGCCTCGTGCAATTGCAAATATATCTTCCTTTCGTTCAATTTTCTGAACCTGCGCTTTTCCTTCTGAATGTGGATTTACATTAGGATCAAAATCAAGCAGGAGAGGGGCCTAACGTTGCAGTTTATTCAAGAGAATTAAAAGAATACGCTTACTTGTTCTTCATATATCATGGAATCCAGGAGTTCTTTTTCAAGCACTGGATGGCTTCTCTTCATGACTTTCCATCCTTCACTAACAGAAACAGTCATAAAATTTGTCAGGATCATACGATGGCAAATGAGGCTGAGCCGAGGGGCATCACACAGCAATGCCAACTGAAAGGTGTCAACTACGTTTTCTGTGTTGAGCAAACCATGCTCTAGCTGCAGCTCACACTCTCGCTTTAGCAGGGGAACCACAAACGCATGAGATAGAACCAATAGATGCAGGACATAATCCTCCATATCAGCCTTCTCATAACTACAGATGAAATATCAATAACAATTAGCACTGGTTAGAGCAACGACAACATACATGAAACAACAACACAGCTACTACAAAGTTTATCTTTCTATTTTTGTCTCTAAAAACAGGTGAATATAGTTTTATTAATCACTTCTCATCAAAGAATCAACACGGAAGAGTTAGTTTGACATAATTACTGGTTACAGATACAATCGTTATAGAATTTAAGTTGGTTGTTGACACGAACTTTAGCAATTAAAAATGCACCTAATCACTCTAAAATGATAATAGATTAAGCTCCTCTGTTCCCTGCAGGCCTTTACATGTGCAAACCGTCAAGTCAATTTATTACATCACCCCTTCAGCGAAAGGTTAGTTTTGAAGAACCCAACAGTAATTAAGCACAAATGAGGAAGAAGTAGTTACCAGGAAGAGTATAAGAATCGTATGAAAACTCTAACTGCATCCAATGGAACGCCACGAATTGAGAGAGATCTCTTACGCCAACGAATTTTTGATTGCTTCAACATGCCTTTCATAACAAGAGAAGCCATGCCCTGTTTGCAGACATCGTAAAATAAACAATATGATTAGACTAAGTTATTTAAAGCATTTAATAGGTATGCTAAGAAATCTTTTTATTTCAGTGTGACAACTAATAAGTAATATCCTAATCCCCCTCTGGAAGAGATAAACATCCAGTTGCAGCCAGACATGATCAGCAAACAGATAAAGCAGCGATGGTGAACAGAAGAGTTTGCCTATTTAGACTTAACAATGTGATTAATTTCTATGAAATTTTTTATTTCCCTCTCCAACAATTCCTTCGTCATATTCCTATTCCTCAAACATGGTCACCACTGAAACACAGAACTTTTACTGTTATCAAAGAGTGATGAATGGCAAGACTCACAAGAACATTTGCATGTGCATAGATGATTCCATCATAATCAGTATAAATAATAACATCTGCTTTATATCCCAAATCAAAGAGGCGCTCCCACATATCCTTTGCTGCAGTAGATACACAGCTGTACCCTCTTAAAGGCGATACATTCTTCACTAGCCCCTTTTGGTGATGACCTGTTGCTGGACAAGGCAATGGTGGTGGTGCTGGGATAATACTCTTGGAAAATCTGGGAGATCCCTGACAATCATCATCCATCTTTATAATCTCTTTTCAAGATGCTTCACTGCAGAAATTAAAGAGAAATCAAAAATTGGTTTTTGTCTCAGTATTAGAAATTCAGAACTTTTAACGGTTTCTCTAAGATTTGTCAAGACAAATATGCATCAACACACGCATCACATATATTGTCCAACAAGTTCTGGACAACAGATTAGTAGGACGTGTGATATAAGCATAAGATCCATTGATCAACCTAAATGTGATATTATGAGGAATTATTAGTCCCCTGAAGATTAAGCTGACAGGACGGAACTCAACCATAGTATTTAGACTCTTACATCATCTAAAACAGATAACCAACAGAAGACATGATCGAAAATGCTTTAAGTTATGCTTCAGTACATTTATTTGTAAGATAATTATATGAAACAAAATTCATTCCCTTTTCAGAAAGGATGAATGTGGCAGATAATAAACAGATCCAAAGCATTCAAACACTCAGGGAGAAAATATTTGAATCATTGGATTGCATTTAAAAAAACCACCACCTAATGGCCTGTTCTTTAGATCTGATCATTATAGGCTTTGGTGTACGAGGCTACGCGACCCACCAAGCCTCAAATTTGCCATTTTAGATTTCTGTACACATAAAAATGTTAAAGAGAGAAGTAATCGAAGATAGTTTTTGGACATGAATGGATTAAATTAACACTAACAGTATGAAATAAGCAGCATTTACAGATCGAAATTACAATATCCTCGATCGAAACTCATGGAACAGGAACGCCATAATTTCTACTATTTCTAATGTACTACAATCAGATCAGACAATGGCTCATAATACCTAATACATTACATAGTTAATCATAAACATTTGATTTGATCCAGAAAAGGACGT
>JAVXUL010000020.1:6143127-6161441 GCA_035590515.1 Trichilia minutiflora
TATATAAATAATAAAATATTTAAAATATTTTTATAAATTAATAAAATCGATCAAAATCGATTAAAATGGATTAAAATAGATCAAATATTTTAACTGTTTTACTGTTTTTGATTTTAACTAAAATCGAAATCGTTTTCTTTTTAAAATCGTTAAAATCGTTGATTTTACTGTTTAAAATCGCGATTTTGATAACAGTGCTCCTAAATATAAAATTGAACTTGAACAATATCAATTGGATTTCTATAACTTTTTTTTTTATATTTTATTCAATAATTATAATTTATTTATTTTTATCAAATAGGATCATAAATACTATAAAATATTTAATTACTCGATACTAAATTTTGACTTGTAAAAATATGTAATTAAAGACTATCTAATTATTTTAAAGGAGATTAAATATCCATTTAATTTAATACCAATAAATAATTTATGTTCTTATTAAAATTTTTAAATAATATAAAAAATAATATTAAAAAATAAATAATTTATTTACTTTTTATAACTTAAAGTATTCAAAATTCATTTCAATCATCAAAGTTTGTCTGATTAATTTTAAGTGAATATTAACTGAACTTATTATTACCTAAATAATGAGTGAGTGATTAAAATTAAACTCAGTACATAAATTTAAATTATATATTTCAAACTTAATCTATAATCTATAATATATATATCCGCAGACAATGAATAGTTTAAATTATTACAAATTATCAAGTTAAACTCCTGAAAGGTTTATTTGAAAAATCATTGAAAAACAAAATAATCTGGCACAAAGGAAAAATTGGTATTTCCAAATTACAAAGACTCTATTGAAGGAAAGCACATTAATAATATAGCAAGTCTAAGACTGTTGTTGTCAGCTAGAATCAATAAATACATATACAAAGGTGAAAATTGATGGTTATCATTCACTTAAACCATCATGTGTAAATTACATAAGAAAACAACATAGATCTTGATTTGATAAATTGGAAGATAATATCCATAAAAACATCATGAAAGTGTATAACAATTTTCATTATATGAGACTCTTTTAAGTTTTAAATTAGATAGATTGTTGGGAGTCAAATAAAAGTTTCCATTTACAGTCATTTTTTACCATTCTACAGTGAGAAATGTATAGTGTTATCCTTTCATAGTTTCATTGATGCAAAATTACAAAAAGAAATAGAAGGGAAAAGAAAATCTGTGTTGGTGTATTTTAATGGGGCATTAGCCATTGGATCAAAAGGGGTGGCAAGAGTTACCATGTGAACAGCTGTCCTGATTTAAGGAATACACAAAAATTCTATATATGAAGCGTACCTAATAAATACACAGAGTCATTATAAATTATAATACCCGAGAGGATCTCAATCTCCCAATGTAAGGAGAAATTTTGGGACTTTTCTTATATATTCATGCCCATAATGTTATTGGTTGCAGCGTATAACTGCTAAATAACGCCCCTCTATATCTCATCCGCTTATTTTGGCGGCACCGAAACCGCTGCTTGCTTTCCTCAGTTCCCAGTCCTGAGTCTTCACTCACCGGATTCCACTCGGTCTAGATTTCATCCTTAATATTATCAACGTCTGTTTAGCAGTTTAGTCCTTGAAATACTCATGTCTTGTTCTGTTTTTTGATTCTTTCATTTTACAAGTCAACAACAATGGGGGACTTTGACGGTTCGTTTTCCTTGTCTAGTCTTATGTGTCAAGAAGATGAAGCTTGTTTGATTCAGGAAACACCAGATGATAAAACGGACGACTTGAAATGTAACTATGACCCATGTCTTGTTTTGGGAAACGAAGATGAAGAGTATATTGAGAAGTTGTTTGAAAGAGAGGCCAGTTTTGGATCCAAAAGTTGCGGCTTTTATGATGATTGCTCTGCGAGAACGGAAAACTGGCTGAAATGTGCTCGCTTGGATGCTATTGAATGGATATTCAATGTTCGTATCTCTCTTCAAAGCTTTCACCTTTTGCTATTTGTTGTGTGCTTCTCTATTTTTTTTCTCCATTATATAATATTTGGAGTCTTATTCTTGGTGATTTGTGTTTTTGTCTGATTCAGATAAGAGCTATGTTTGGGTTCCAGTTCCGCACAGCTTATCTTTCTGTAAATTACTTTGATCGGTTTCTTTCAAAACGATTTGTTGATGTAAGCAACTCTGTATTTTATGTATGATGTTTCAAAAAGTTTGATTTTTCAAATACGCTATAGTGATTCCGGATGTTATTGATTTCGATATAGGATGGGAAATTATGGGCTATTCGATTGCTATCAGTGGCGTGTTTATCATTGGCAGCAAAGATGGAGGAATGCAAAGTACCGGCCTTATCAGAACTTCAAGTGGAAGATTTTGATTTTGAGAACAAGGTGATTCAGAGAATGGAGCTGTTAATATTGAGCACATTGGAGTGGAAAATGGGTTCAATCACTCCTTTTGCTTTTCTGCATTACTTCATTGGTAAATTTTGTGGTGAATGTAGACCAAATGAATTAGTCTCTAGAGCTGTGGAACTTATTATGACCATAACAAAAGGTAACTACATTAATGATTGTTTATCAATAGATTTATGAATTTGGATTAAAACTTTATAAAGTTTTAATCTTTTGGTACAGAGATTAATTTGATGAATTATCGACCATCTATCATTGCGGTAGCAGCAGTTTTAGCAGTATCTGATTGTCAACTGACAAGAGAAACAATGGAGCTCAAGATGAATGCGATCTCATTGTTCGTTTCCCTAGAAAGTGTGAGCTTCCCTACTTCAGTAAATCCAATTGTCACCTTGGTTAAAATCCATATGATAAATATTATATGTCAGTTACATGGTAGAGCAAGTTGTGATACTGTCTGTGTTATATAATTTTCATACTAAACTTCTACAGGAACGTATATATTCTTGTTACAATCTAATGCATGAGATAGAGATGGGGAAACTAAACACACCCAAGTCAGTGGTTTCACGGAAGGTATCATCAACTAGCTCAATTGATGTTTTAGAGAACTCTGTTTTCGCCTCTGGTGCTGGCACTAAAAGAAGACTCACATACAATGACTATGCTTGTCCATCAAAGAAATTTTGTCCGCCATAGTTGGGGAAATTTGGTATTGTGGTTTATTGATTGAATATAGGTGGTTTTGTGCTGGATATTGATTCTTGTTGTTAGATTTAGGTATAGGTCCAGTGAGTATTATCTGCCATCTTATGGTATGATTTGGAGTTGATAACTGGATTTTTTATTTTCCAATACCAACAAAATTTTCAGCTGGTGACAACCAAGAGGATAGAAAAAAGAACGGTAAATAAATAAAAAGAGAGAGCTTTAGCTACAGCAAGAAGCGAGGAGCTGACTGAAGTCCAAAAGCCATCGAGAGGAAGAGGAGACGAGTGCAAGAAGGCCAATGAAGACTATTTGTCAATAGTAATTCTTTATACTGTTTGCTTTGATGAATGCTATCTCATCCACCTTTTTTTTTCTTTTTCAGTTGTATTGCTTTTTCCCTCTTTTTTATTCTTATTGTTGAGACAGAGAACATTTATTTATGTAAACATCGCTTGGAACCCTACATTTTGATGGGAGGTTTGGGATGCTTCCTATGTCTTTCAAAAGGCAGAAAGCCGCGAGGAATGAAGAATTGTTTCTCTTTGATTTGATGCATCTGTGTTGCATATGGGCCATTGAAAGGTATTTTAAAGGTGAATGTGATTAGATTTGCCTGGAATATTGGAGGCTCCTTTTGCAGAGTGGGAAACTCCACTTTTACTGTTACTGTTGCGCTGTATTTGGGAGCATATAACACCAAAAGATCCTTTTGGAAATCAAGGAGTTTCCTACTCTATTTGATTAAGGTGCATTTAAGATAATTTGAAATGGTATTAAGATGTTCTTTTTTTTAAAGGAAATGATATTAAGATGGTTGATTAGATAGTTTACCAGCTGAATTCCGAGACTTGATTATGATCAATAGCAACTTGCCTGCTGGGGTTTAGTTACTAGCAAACTCATGTATGAAGTTTGTTTCTAAAAGACCTGACCGGATTATTTAAGGCAGAAAGGCTTTTCCCCCTAATTTACGTGATTACTAATTTTTTTTTCCTCCTAGCCGGTTCAATGACTATTTGAATTAAGCCACTACAAGCATTCTTGTTGTAAGTATAGGCATAATCTTTCAGTGTTGCTACTTTATGCAACCTAGGCCACTGATTTGTTCAATACATGTGGATGCTGAGGATATTTGGTTCCTTTCATTGATGTTGTAGGACCCAAAACCATTATCAGGGAAGTCGAGACCTTTTTTCTGGGGGTGGAGTAAGATGGTATAGGGTATGAGATTAATGGCAAATGGTGTCAGAGGCTCCACCCTTCCACATGCTTTCATGGGGTTCTTAGGATATCCAGTCTGGCATTTACAACATATGTATTTCGGTTTTCACACAAGTACTATGGTGCTTGTATGGGGGTACAGTCCATTTTCTTGTGAACATACATTGCCTTTATTTTTTTTTTCAGCATTCTTATCAATGTTTTCGTCTCGGTCCACCCGATTGCGATTGTTTAGCACGTAAGGCAGTTCCTGGCGAAATTACTGAACATATTTGGTTTGGTATTTTACCAGTAGATGTCTGCTATGTGTCCTCATAAATGTGCAGCAACAGGCTCAGAAGTTGGAAGAAAACATGAAGACAAGTCTTCTTTTTTCTAGATAAAGGGATAAGAATTGTTATTTAGATTACGGATTCATCACTTAGAAGGTGTTTAATCTTTGCCCTAGGATGATGTGAAGCTGAGGTTGTATGAAAAACTGCAGATAAAAGAATTCCTGATACAATTGTGTTCAATATATTTTAGGCAAGTTGTAATGCTGATAGTCCCCAGTCTGCAAAACTTTCTTGATTGTTGATGATGGTCGAAATGATGACCCCCAATTAAACTAGTCTATGGTTGATGGCTCTACGTTCAAACGTTGCTATCATACTGCATTCCCATCAAAATCAGAAAGTTGTCAATAAATCATACCCATCCACATCAAATCATAGACGTTTCTTGAGTTGATTCAAGAAAATAATAATAATAATAATTTCTCTTGTTGGGGAAGTGAGTTGGATAACAATGTCTTAAGAGCATGGCAGGGAATTTTAGTAATTGAAATGACTATCATCATCTCTTGCCCGTAGTAGGAAGGACCAAAAGTTATTAATTTCTTAATTTTCTTGTCAATAAAAAGTGTTTTTTTTTTAATACGAAAAATTTTAATCTATCTATCCGTAGATAAATACTTAATAATCATCATATTTAGAGGGTTTAATAGTCATCATATTTGAAAGTGTAATTCAAATAAAATCTACAGTTTAATCCTTATATATTTCAATAAAAAAAATTTTAAGGATTTAAACTTAACACAAATATTAAATAACCGTTATATCAAATTTCTATGGATAAATCAATTCTCAAAGGTTTGTCAATCAAAAGTTACTTTAACTTAAATTGTACAACTTTTCTCTAATTGAAAGAAATAATAGATGTTCTTGTTATTTATATTACCCTTCTAGATTATACATTATGCCAGGATTGAGAAATCTTCTGTATTGTATATTAAATATTATTTATTTTTTTATATTTAAAACTCACAAAAATACGATAAATCGTAAAACACTTTCTTTTACCATGGCAATATACAGTAAAATTTAGTTACCAAAAAATAAATAATCTATTTATACTATTGACAAGAGTTTATATTGTTTGCATGGATCACTGCTTGTAGTGTCAAATATTGACTGTCTTATTAATATCTTTTATTTTCTTTTTTCATTTGATGATGAGAATATGAGATGTCTCCTGTTCTTAACATGTCATTGATTCACAACTCAGCAAGAGTTGGTAATTATTCACTAATTACTTTGGGAAAGGCTTTAGACACTACTATTTTATGAAATATTTAATAAACGGAGATACCTATTTTAATTTTTTTTCCCATTTATCTTTATTATTAAAATAATTAATATATATATTAAAATTTTATTAGAGGTATATTTATTTCGTCATTATATAACTAAAAAAACTGTATAATTAAATGTAATTATATAGTTTTGATATGTTTGTCTAATCGTATAATTAGTATAATTAAATCCCCTTAATTATACAGTTTAATTTTTAAAAAGTTGAAAATTGATATAATTATACAATTTAATTTATGTTTAATTTTTATACTTTTATAATCATAGATATTATTTAATAATTATTTCTTGAACTCCCTCAATTACATAGTTCAATTTTTAGAAAGTTGAAAATTGATGTAATTATACAATTTAATCTATATTTAACTCTTATATTTTTATAATCATAGATGTTATTTAATAACTATTTTTTGATTAATAAATTTTAATTGTTTTATAATTAATGAATCTGAGAATATATATATATTACATGCTTTGAATACATATTTTAAACACGTATTATGTATTTATTACATATAATATATATTTTAAACATATAAAATTTATATAATGTATATAAAAATTATATTGTATTTTTTTGAGTCTATAATATATATTTTTTAATTTTAATAATTTATTAATAATTAAAATTTGTTTTCATATATTTTTATTTATAAAATAGTTAATTTTATAATTAAATTGTATAATTACATAATATACATATACTACTAAATATGATATTGCCTAATTACGTAATTGTAATAAAAGACGATTGTATAGTTATAAAATTATATAATTATATAATTGTATAATTATATGATGTATAATTATATAGTTTGCTAATTATACAATTATAGGTGAGCAATACAAAATAACATGATACGCTTATATCCTGTATATTTATTTCTAAATAAATAATAAAATTCATTTTAAAAAATATATTTTTAAAAATGATATCTTATTAATTGATTGAATAGTTAAAATATATAATCAATGACTAAAAAATTATAAAAATTTATTATCCAATATATTAAAATCACTTTTCTTGCCGTGTCACGTGTAATGCACTTTTGAGATGCATGTCTTGGGTTAAATGACGTTGCTCTTCTTGAATTGATCGTTTTGAACAAAGAACCCATTTTAACATTAATCCATAAAAGTAAATGTCTTTACAGCATAGATGGTGTGCAATTAACACCACTGTGCCAAAGATTCAGAGATGGACCTTAGGTCCACTGAAATGGGCCCATATTGGGGCCACTCATTTTGGGCTGCCTGTTGGACCGAAAAAGACTGAAGCCGTCGCCACTGGCTACGGAATTATGATAGATATTCAGCGCCACAAACCCATTTGAAAATTTAAAACATACAAAGCTACACAAACAAGGTCTTAATTTAAGAAGACAAACCAATCAAATTCGTAGATTCAAATAATCTCCAAGAGTCAGTTATAATGACTTATCTGTACTTGGCCCGTCATCTCAACTTCCATCACAACCCGTCACTCTATTGTCAGAAAAATTTAATGTTAAAAAATACACAGTTCGTTTTCCCTCCCTCATACCCAACAGTGTCAGTCCCCATTCGCAATTCAAAATTAACAGAAAACACCGTCGGAAAACATCGAAAATACTTTCAAAAATCATTAGCACAGCTTTTCTCTTCCGATGGAGAAGCGGCTTCGGTCCTCACTTCACTCCTCGGCGGAAGAATTCTTGACGTCAGCCACAAAAATAACTTCCAAATCCTCAAAACAAACCCTCAAAACCCTAATTTACTCCGTCACCGCCTCATCCAGTTTAATTTCCACTCTCCCTCTCTCGTTACACAATTCTATCTCCAACGCCATCCAGTCCTTTCAAAATCAAACAATTCCGGACCCAGCAAATTCCCCACCCACAAAACGGCTCCGAAAATCTTCTAGAACTGCAAAATCTACGAGTACTAATGACTATGACTATGACAATGATAATGATGGTAATGCAGCTGACAAGAAACAAAAGTTCCTCGAAGACCTCTATATTTATTCTCACGTTGGATTATTATGTATTACTCATCCAAAAAAGGTTTTTTCATCTTCAGATTTTTTGCCAGCTGTGCAGCTACTGCACGATAATTTGATTATTTTTGAGTCGGATTCGGTTTTATCTTCAGAGATTGTGGGTTTATGTGAGACCTGGTGGAAAAACGATCTGGGAGGTAAAGAAATGGTAATTTCACAGTTTTTACCTTTGATGCTTTCGCGGTCACTGACGCTGAAGAAGAAAGTTGATGTGCATAGAGTATATATTCTTCGTGATGCGTTTACTTTATTTGATTTTGATGATGATAGTATTGAAGATTTAAAATTGTTGTTAATTCGTTGTATGATATCGCCGCTTTATTTGAAAACCGAGGATGGAAGGAAATTTCTGGCTTTTGTGTTTGGATTGAGTAGGCAAATGTTGAAAGAAGCTCTGGCAATGATAAAGTCACAGATTCCATTTGGGAGGAAATCAATGTTGGAGGCCTATGGAGATGTGTTGTTCAGAGCTTGGAAAGGTGTTGAAGATGGTTTTAAAGAGAAGATTGAAAATGGTTTTTTGCAGGTTTTGGTTGAGGGGGCTATACATGCGAGTTCTATGGGGTTTGCAGCTTCTATTAGGAGGATTTTGGGTGGGTTTATTAATCAGAGGACCACACATGGTGTTGAAAAGATGCTCTTTAATTTAGCTGAGCCTGTGATGTTTCGTTCGCTTCAGGTTAGTAGTTTTGTGTTAGTAATTTGCTTCTGAAGATAAAAGTATTTTGCTTGAACGGCATTATATGTTTGTAACTCTTATTGTTTGCTTGACATTAATTTTTTTAATGATTTACTGAGATTGTTTGCTATTCAGAGTCACAAGTTGGACTAAATTAGTTGTTTCTTATACGACTCCTGCTTTTTGCATTTGTTAAGGAAGGCAAGGTTAGCAGCATGTAGGAAGAGATTAACACTGTTGATGAAGTTATATAGCTGGATTTTATGGGAATAACAAAGAACAATTTATTCCTAAAATGTTAGTAAAAATAACTCATCAAGTAACAAAGAAATGCTTGCCAATTACACATTATTAGAATTTTGCTGATGTAATTGATCAAAGGCCAAAATTTTGTTCCTCTGCTCAGAGTCATTCAACTAAAATCCATTTGAGTTGATTTGTGGGTGTGGACACAAGTATTCTATTTTGATATATGGATGGGTTGTCTGAGATGACACCAAGAATACATGGCTATACATGTTTCTTTTTGGATGATATTTATTTTATTAAGCTTTTTCCAATCAAATATTTGTTTATATGTTGACGCATAATATTGTGAGGTGATAATGGGGAAAATGGCACTGACAAAATTGATTGATGTTTTGTAATATCAGCTTTGGATGACTTTGATTTCTGCTTGGCTTTTCTGCAGGCTGCAAATTCAAATGTTCGTCAAAATGCGCTGCATTTACTTTTGGAGTTGTTCCCTCTCGAAGATCCTGATTCGACAAAGGAGGTTAAAGATACGTTGCTCGATAAACAATTTTTTTTATTGGAAAAGTTACTCATGGATGATTGTCCAGATGTGAGAGTTGTTGCAGTGGAAGGCAGTTGTCGCATCCTTCATTTGTTTTGGGAAATTATTCCTTCACCAACAATTACAAAGATAATTACTAAAGTTTTTTATGACATGTCGCATGATCTTTGCAATGAGGTTAGACTATCGACAGTGAATGGGATCATTTACTTACTAGGCAACCCTCTCTCACATGAAGTTCTTAAAGTGCTTCTACCTAGACTGGGGCATCTGATGCAAGATAACATTCTTTCTGTGCGACTTGCAGTGGCAGATCTCCTTCTTCTACTGCATGATATTCGTACTTTCCAGTTCAATAAGGTATAAAATACTTTCAAAATTCCTGTTTGCATCAGAGTTGCTATTTCTACCAATCTCTCATAGTGAATACTTTCTTTGTATTTTTTTTCAGGTGGTTGGCTTAGATATCTTACTATCTACACTTGCAAACGATCACTCTCAGATTGCTCAGAAGCTTACAAGACTGCTAATGCCATCATACTTTCCTTTGAGAGTTAATATTGAAGACGCATGCAGTCGTTTTGTGACACTTATGAAAAGATCTCCTGTTGCTGGTGCAAGATTCTGCGAATTTGTTGTATTGGAAGGGGCACCACTTAAGTCCCTCATGGAACTTGTCGCAGTACTAATCAGTTTGGTATTGTCCCATGATAAGCTGGATGAAGATCAGAGAGAAGGTTTCCTAATAGCTGTTGCCTGCCTCTGCAAGAGTATAACAAGTGAGGCATGTTACAAGAATACCCTTAAAGAGTTGTTTACCAGTGATAATGTGAAGTGCTTGTTTGCTGCTGCATCAACCGGCCGTGGTCGATCTTCTGTATTTGAAATTGTTTCCTCACTTTCTCCACATAATGTAACTGTGCTTCTTGAAGAATGCATGGTGCTAGTCAGTAATTGTGAAGATTTATCAGAAGATGAGGAAAAGCAAGCTGAGGTAAAGGCTGCTCACAAGTTATTGTTGTCTTCTTATTCCTTTGATGATATGGTTGAAGCCCTAACAACACTATTGCAAAAAGCAGCTTATCGTTGCCATGTTAAATTTGGCACTGAAATACCCAAGCATGGTGTTTCTTCTGCAAAAAGAAAGAAATCAAAGTCCTCAGTGAAAATTTCAGGTAAGTGGAAATATGCAAAGGGAAGAAAATCCTCCAGTTTCAAGGAGGATTATTTGGTTGCTGTAGGAATAGCCTGGCAGGTGAAAAATTTGCTTACATCTGAGGACTCTAGAAAGGCCATATTAGGTTCTCACAGTCTGGAACTGTTATTTCTTGCTTTAAAGGTCATTTCGGAGGCCAGCATTGTGCAATGCCTGTATTGTGAGTACATAGATGCATATCCTGTTTTAGCTTATTCAGCTCTTGCTCTGCAAATAACTCTTCAAAATATTAGCATGACTTATACAAATGGTTCTGGTTCCAAGAAGAATGATACGACTGAATCTTCTAGGTCAATTTCAGAGGCAAGTGGCTCATTTTAGTTGTTTTTCTCTTGAAATTTCCTGCTTGCTTTTTATTTAGTAAGGTGAAAAAATTTGTTGCCATTTTTTATACTTGAAATTTTCGGTTTAGTCAAAATTAGCATTTTAAACTGGAGGGAAACCTTTTTGTTCTATATAAGTGACAATCACATTTTTATGAAATTCTTATTGGATCATGAATTTGATCTTTTGAAGAAGCTGTGCCATGAAACTACAACTATTCTTTTGTTATCGTTATGGCTCAAAGTTCAGCTCTGAGTTTGTTATTGAGGAAAGCTCTTACTGAGAACTCACCATTTTCTTTCTTTTTCTTTCTGTTTTGCAGACAGTGCTAGACCAGGCAATGGATCACTTGCTTAACTGTACGGACAAGTTGTTTGGAGCACTTGATTTTGGAAATTCTAGCAAATTATCTTCGGTAACTAAGCATAGGAAAAGTAAGATGGCTCAAAGTCATAGACCAAAGTTCAGAGAACCTCAGTTGGAGGCCTCTAGCTCTAGTGACAATGGTAAGTGATTATGGTGTGAAAAAATTCAAAGATCACCAAAATATATGCTTAAATGCTCCAGTTATTTCATGTCACATTTACTGCCTAAGTTTTCATCAACCCTTAATGCAAAAATGAAATATTCTTTGTTTCACTTTCTTCTGATAGCTAAAGTTTGATTTCCAGATAATTTGTTTTGATATAGAAACAAACATAAATTGGTCAATAGAGAATGGTAGACATGTGCTTTGGTTTTGTATACTTCTATTTGCCTGAAAATTCCGTCTCTCTTACCGAGTAGAGCACCCTTGTCACTTTAATTTGCACAGGTGTTTGTGTTTCAAACTTCTTTAAAGCACTACTGGTGTCCATATCTAGAGAGCTAATAAGCAAAGCTGTGGATGAAACATATAAGTTTTATTTTTTAGTTTCAGGATTGCCAGAATTGTTATGTGAAGATGCTCTAAATTTGTGCGCGGCCATCTCTGGCATGCATATTGGCTTAGTTATCCTTGGCTGGCCTTGACAGTATGTTTTGTACTGTTGGTCATTAGCTTTCACAAAACCTATGCTTTGATGTTTCATAATTAAAATACTACTCAAGAGAGGTTGCTAAAATTTTGTTAATGATCTGGAAAACATAATTTTGTAACTTTAAAATATCTTGTTAACCCACTTGACAGAAGATTAAAATTTCTCTGTGCTATGAAAAAGGCAAGCTAGGAGGATCACTTGTATTGATCGGAGCAGTTTGTTGTATACTTATAGTTCCACATTGGATACATGGTTGGTCGTCCAAACAATCCTATTTTTTGACTGTGGCAGTTTAGAATAACTGCTATAATAATTAGCAGCTCGTAATGTCTTGTTCAAAATATTCAATATTTCCTTATCTGAATCTTTGTCATTCTTATGACAATAATGCTCCTTTGAATACAAGTCATATGACTGAACAATAATGCATTGACGATTATGCAGGATTTGGCACCGGCCAAAAAGTAACATCAAACAAGATGAGCATACTTACTGCAGTTCTCAAGTTCATTGTTGATTCAACTGCAATGGGTTTTGTTTCTCACTTCCGAGGAAGATGTGTTAAGTTTACGTCGGCTTATGCACAGTACATTATTTCTGCTTTAGGACAACAATCTAGATATAAGTTGCAGATTGAGTATGATGATTTAAAAGAAATCTTTCTGTCGTTGAAGAGCTTCTTCAGCTATGTAGCCAAGTTAATCAATTTAATCCTCATAGACAGCAGCAAAGTTTCTTCACCCCCTACAGAAGCTTTTAATCTTGTGAATGACCTGATTAAACTAATCTGTTCGGTTGAATTGTGCATGGGTTCTGGTTATGCTGCCCGCCTTATTGTAGTAGCAAAGTCTTGGCTGCCTGACCTGATTTTGGCTTTGGGATCTGTGTGCATATTTAATCAGGGTCAAGTAGAAACAATGCATTTTACTGCATATGATTATATCAAAGTCCGTTTCCCATCATGGCTTTTAATTTTGGCTAAGATTGAGCACTATGAAATGAGTAACGTTAGTTTGGAAGAGGATGATGACAGGATTTCTAAACCAGAGGAATTTCCTGAGTTTATGAAGTTTATGGAAATAATAGTTTCATCATTGAAAGGAAATCCTGGTATTTTGGATGCTGTTGGGTTTGTTTTCTTAACTGGCTCAGTGGTGGGGCTGGAGAGGAAGGACTTTGGGTTGTTATTGGGACTTCTACACTTTGTTTGTGTGAAGTTAGTAGGAATTGATGACAGAGAGTGGAATGGGCTTGATATGATGTTGGCTAGTCTGCCTGACATATATCCCCGCATTGAGAAAGAAATTGAAGAACAAACTCAAGATGATGAAAGCCAGAAATTGCGTAGTTCTAGGGTGTTGCTTGAACCTGTTTGGATGTATCATGTTTATGAAACTGGGAGGTTTTCTATGATGGAAGAGACAGAATAGATGGGGTCTATTGTTATAAAATTGATTATTAAATTATGTAGGAATAAGATTCCTATTTGTAAGGTAAAATTCACAAGGCTTTCTAACTATGGGAAAATACAGGTATATTTTGAATGATTTGTAATCCTTGTGAATGCAGGAAGATAGAAGAACATAAAATACATTGAAACTTTTTTCAAGGAGATAATGATTCCCAAAACCTCTACATATATTGCCTTTTTGCTAGAAACAAAAATTATTAAGTGGCTTTTGAAAACAAATTTTCTCGTACATTTTTCTTTGTAAAGTTTAAATCATACATATTCTAGACGAAAGTCAATTCAAGTTCTATTTATGTCGCCTAAGGAGATTTTAGTAATTGAATCAATTAGTGCACACAAAAGTTTCTCTGGTAGCGTGTGTGTGTGTATATATGTATGTATAGCATGTGCCTGTTACAAACAAAAAAACATGTATGGCATGCGGAATTTTCTGGAGATTTTCTTTCTTCGTTTGGCCTTGAAGTCCAGTGTTAAATCAGATTAAAAGAGAAAATGTCATGTTATTTTGTACTGCATTTTATATGTAAAGTTGATGAGGATGGTTGAATAATTCCATTATTGTTGTTAGGAATAGCTGGGCATGGATTTTGTACAACTAGGGGGTCACCAAGGGATGCATTGTACAGTAAAAGATTCATTTCTCTTTCTGCTCAACTGAGATGACAAATTTATATCTCTGTTCTCGTGGCTATCCTATTAGTTTCCTGTCTTTCTACAAGCTATTTGTCACTAGATGGAAGTTTCTGATGCATTGTTGCTCTTTTCTGTTGGGTTGTAAAGATGAGTTAGGAATTTAGGATCCTAACATGATCTAACCGTACCTGAAATTGAAAACATAACTTTAACACGTATACATTATTACCCATGGATCGATGAGATATATTTTTTTGTTATGATATAATATGTGGATAACACATCACTAATTTTTAGTTGTTGATTTGTTCACATAAAAGCTTAGATCAGAGAATCCGATTCCATAAAAGATAATGACATTTATCTGCCTTTTATTCAGATATGCAATATAGATATTATAGAACTTTGGTAACAGTAATAGAAAATCTTTGCTTCCTACGATGGCTATTCAACCCTTCTTACTCTGTCAGGCTACTGAGTTCAGTTAAGCTGGATCCCACCAGAAGTCCAAGCTGGATCCCACCAGAAGTCCAGTGTACAGTTTGAATCCTGAGAAAATTTGATCTTGGTCTTTCTTATGAGAACGTTTGCTCATTCTAGTATATTATACGTTGCGATTCGATCGATTTTGATACTGAATTCAATTAGTGTCCAGAAATTGCAATCTCAGTGCTGAATGAAAGGACAAGCTAATGAAGGTTGTGCTTTCTGAAGGATATTGATTCTTTCGTGTGATAGAGAATTACAAGGGGGGAAATTATCACTACTATAAAGAACTGTCACACGAGTTAAATTTTTTAAACAAGGAATAATGTCAATTATTCAGAAATTTGTCACCCGACAAACTTCGAATTAATCCAAGAAAAAAAAGGTTGAAAATTATCAACTTACAGCAGATACTCCTTTCCAATTTACCTCAAACTGAACAAAGAAAAAAATAATTTTGAAAAAAAAAAAAAAAAAGGGGATCCTACAAATACTTGGGATTTATGAAATTTCAAACATCATGTACTTGACATCAAACAATTATGATTTATACATCATAAAATCTGGCGTGCGTTGCAAGAGGAGAGAATTTCATCAAATCTAACAGAGCATTGACTTCTTTAAGTTACTCTAAAAGTAGCTAGCTAGCCAATTTCTTGTGGTTTATACAGGGATTTTCTTTAAGGCAGCTGCGATTGGCATGCCTAAGAATCCAATGAGTATGCTGACAAACCACTGAATCAAAGTGAGAGGTGTTGTATTGGCAAAAGTTCCCAGAAATTCGACTATTATGATTTGGAAGACAACAGTGATACTGAGGACAGCGGTGAAAATATAGTTATCCAATATACCTTTGAAAACATTCAATTCTTCCATTTCACGTGAGCTTATCTCATTGAAAACCTGCAGAATGTCATTAACAGAGTTAGAAACGGTAATTGTCTGTAAGTCAATCCAAACCATAAGCATTCTCATACATCTGAAGAAGATAATAGCAAGCAATCTTATTAAGTTTTTGGACTGAAGACAACAGTAAACTTTACAATTATCGGGGAGCAATCTGTAAAGAATTGCAGCAGCAGCTTATTTACCAAAACCAGAGACTAGTGTAACGACTATGCAGGAGTCTCTGAAGTTGCCTATCATCAATTACTATTTTACACTCATAGCAAACGCCAATTAAGACATAGTAAGCAGAGAATGCTCAAAATTTGAGAGAGATGATTACCTGACAAAAGACAAATGAGTTGAAGATGAGTGTGTTCAGAACCAGAGTAGAGTCTGAGCCATCAAGACCAAATATTGATTTTCCTTTTGCCTGAAGCAATGATATCACCAGAAACTGATAAATTGATTGCCCTAAGATATTCCTCCACATGACATTACTAATAAAATTCCCTCTCTTTCCAACAGGTGGACGCTTCATTAATTCATCAGTTGGAGGCTCAGTTGCAAGTGCAAGTGCTCCCAGTGTATCCATGATCATGTTGACCCACAATAGCTGAACAGCCGTGAGGGGGGCAGTCCCTGAATAATAGTTTATTACAGAAGGGTGAGCAGGAATCAGAACTAATTCTTAACACCGAAGAAGCTGAATATTTAAATTCAAGGTCAAAACTCAAAAGTAGGTAAATGGAGCACTTTCTTACCTGTCAAGCAAGCTGAAGAGAAATTAACAATAAGAGCAACAATGTTGACAGTCAGCTGGAATTGTACAAATTTTTGAATGTTGATGTAAACTGAACGTCCCCATTTGGCTACTGTTGCAATTGTGGAGAAGTTATCATCCAGAATTATGACATCAGCACTCTCCTTAGCCACCTGAAATTGAGGAATAACATTACTTGGATCTCAACGAAAAGCTTTAGAGTTGATTCACAAACTTGACAAAAAGCTGTGGTTATTTTAATTAAAGGCTCGGGTATCTAAGAATTTGATGTTCAGATTTATAATGAACCAAAAAATTCAAAATCTTAGATCTCAGTGCAAGGAACTTGTTCAAATCACTTTGTGTTGAATTGTGCAAAGGCTAACGGGTATTAAATGCACATATAAATGCAAAAGGATAGACAGGCTTTGGACGTTCAATGAAAATATATAAAAAAAATGAAAAGGGAACAAGATAGAGTCAATGAACCTCCAAATGGAAAAAAAAAAAATTTTAGGTCAGCAATATGCTGCCTGCCATGCCCCTATTCTTTCACATGCAAACCTGTTGTACTGTAAAAGCATTTTTACTGTACTCACTTCAGTTCCAGCAATGCCCATTGCTAGTCCAATATCTGCTTCATGAAGTACGGGAGCATCATTTGTTCCATCACCAGTTACTGCAACCACCTCATCAAATGTTGATCGCAAATTCTTCACCAATGTGTGCTTGTCTAGAGGTGAAGAGCGAGCCATAACCTGAGAAAAAGAGAAAAATCATTAAGTCACGGAAGAGCTAGATCAAGTGTCCTCACTACTGAGCATAAAACGGGAAAAAAGGTTTTAGTAAATAGAAAGTAGAAAGCACCTGAATTTTGGGAATTAATTCGAGCAATTCCTCTGTACTCTTCTCTCTGAAATCTGAACCTTCAATGGCGAAACCATCATCAGTAAGAATTCCACATTCCCTAGCTATAGCCTTTGCAGTGTTTATATTGTCTCCAGTAACCATTCTTACAGTGATGCCAGCTGAACGGCAAGCTGCAACAGATTCCTTGACACCAAGACGAACAGGATCCTTGATACCTACAATTCCAATACAAGTAAACCCAGAAACTGGAATAGGATTATCAGGTGAGAACCCATTTTCCATTTCCATGAAGGCAAGACATAGAGTTCGAAGAGCCTCATTAGCAAACCGATCAATTGTAACTTTCAAATAGTTACGGGATTCTTCGTCTAGAGGAACTACTTCACCACTTGAATTAAGTAACTTGTCACAGCGAGCTAAGACTATTTCTGAAGCTCCTTTAGTATGGGCTCTTAAGCCTCCTTCAGGGAGTTCCAGTACCACTCCCATCCGTTTCTTTGTAGAGTTGAATGGCTCAACTTTAACAATTTTAGATACTTGTCTTTCTGCCTGGAAATCTCCGCCAAGTGACAGGCCTAACTCCAATAAAGCAGTCTCAGTGGGAGTTCCCAGTATATCACGTTTTCCGTCTTTGTTAACAACAACTTCACCCCCAGTGTTGGTAAATATCGATTGTAGAAGGAGTTTCACAGCAGAATGAGGGATTTCAGAGCACAAGCTAGAAGCATTATCAGCTTTACTCACTTCCTTGACATTCATGCAAATGCATGATTTCACAACAGTCATGTGATTAGTTGTAAGTGTGCCAGTTTTGTCACTACAAATACTGGAAGCTGATCCCATTGTTTCACAAGCTGCTAGATGCCGGACAAGTGCTTTATCATTCATCATCTTTTTCATTGCAAAGGCAAGGCTCAATGTTACAGCTAATGGAAGCCCCTCTGGAACTGCAACAACAACAATTGTAACAGCAACAGCAAAGTATTCCAATAGTTTCAAAGCATCTTCTCCGGACCAACTCCATATGCTCCCCTCTCCCATTTTGTGGCTAAACAATCCTTGCACCAAAACTGCAAAAGTCACAACAGCAAAGAAAAGACCTCCCTTGCCAATAATGGTTGCTACTCCGTTCAATTTCACTTGCAATGGGGTCTCATCATCACCTCCTTCACTAAGCGTA
>JAVXUL010000020.1:6183043-6196462 GCA_035590515.1 Trichilia minutiflora
CTTGTCATCCTGTGATGTCTTTCATTCGGATTCTGGGGATCCATTTTGTTGTCATCGAAATGCTCTCATGTCAACACCGAGGCTGTTAAAGAGGAAGATAACGTAGGAGCAGGCTTGGAGTTAGTGGCCAGCCCCTAGGCCATTTCAGAGGTTCAATCTCTATATGAGCAGGATTGGTTCACTTTTACAGTCCTGGAGATCGACTTGGAGGCCTACACGATCCTTTTTAATATTCTCAAATACATATACTTGTGAGCCTCCGAGGCCAGTGAGATGCCCAGCCATCCTTTCGAGGCGAAGTGGCCTTCAACGAGAAGTTATTTAACTTAGGGATCAGGTTGCCTCTGCAATCATATTTTTGCATGCTTCATACCCATATGAGAATAGCACCCTACCAGTTGAATCTGAACAGATGGAGGACGCTGGTGGGGTTGTACGTACTGTGGGGGCAAATATCCCACTCTTCGCCCGTCACGGAGAATAGCACATGTTTGTGCTCAAAAAGAATCCTGGGTGGGTGTACCTCCAAGATAAGCCTCAGAAGCCCAACCCGATTAAGGGAAACCCCACAAGTAATAAAGACTGGAAGAGCAAATGGTTCTTTGTGGGAGAAAATTGAAACTCTGAATCACACCTTTCTGTTTTGAGCGCATTTTGTGAACCTTATTTTGGTTGGGAGAGTCAGAGTCGAGCTCCTGTAGCCTAAAAATCATAAGACAGGCTAGGGACCAATCTCTAGATCAGAAATGGCTGCTTTCTGATTCGAGTCTACTCACCTTGAGCTTAGTGAAGACATACTCGAATAGGGACTTTGTGTTCCTAACCAGAAAAGATTTCGCCCAAAGTACAGTTCCTCCCTGAATGCCCGAGTTTATAATATGTATACATATTTATACTATAAATGTTACGGACTCGCCATTTGTTGTTTTGCAGAAACCACTATGTCTTCTAAGAAGCCTTCTGCTCTATCCTCTTTGAGCAAGCTGGTTAAGAAGAAACCAACCGAGGCCTCCATCGACAATACCTTGAAGCGAACTCCCCCTTCTGAAAAGCAGCAGGGTCGAGGGGAGATGATCGTAAAGAGGAGGAGCCAAGGGCCCTCGGACTCCGACTTTGAGTCCGTATCTGTCGTCGCCCTGGACAAGGGCAAAGGTATTATGGTGGAGAAGCCACTATTGGGTAAGGGAGAAGAGGCCCCAGGACAATCCTCCGATTGCCCTCACAGCCAAACAAATAAGAATCGTGGGGTTAGGACTCCCAAAAGTCGATACAGGCGACTTCTTTGGGGCGAGCAAGATAGTCGAGTTGATGGTGGAAAACATCCCCGAGCGAAAGCACAAGCACTTCGTCCATTTGCTCAACTTGATCAAGGACTTCGGGCGACACGTGTCCCCACTCATCATCGATAAACTGGACAAAACAGGGGATGTCGAGGCCATGGACTTCATATACAAGTGAGGTCTGAAGGTGAGTGCAACACTTAGATTTCTTTTTGCATGTTTACACATTTCGGGTCACTAATATTCTTCCCGATTGCAGGCGTGCTATCAGATGAAGTAACAGATCGAGGCTCGAAAAGACGAGACAAGCAAGATCAAAAAGCTTGAGAAGGAGAACGCCTTTGCCCTCAAGCAGCAGGAGAAGACGGAGGCTCAGCTGGCCACTGAGAGGACTCAGTGGGAGGCCAAGGAGGCTGCTTGGCAGAAAGAGAAGGAGGAGCTCGAGTTTCGAATAGCCTTGATCGAATCTGCGCACTCAAGGGTCAACCTCAAGAATGCCAACATGAAGTCTCGGATTGAACTGTAACAATTCGAGGTAGAAATATTGAAAAAGCAGTTAGTCGGGGAACCTGAGAGACTCCGAATCGCAGTGGAAGCCGCCAAGGCGTAAGGGGAGGCCTCGCTGAATCAAGTGATTGACCTGACCTGCCAAACCTTCCATGAGAAATAACCCGATCTCGATCTTGGATGGCTATACGAGGCATTGGGAAGAGAAGTACCCGATTTCGGAGCTCGGGGTACTGAAGTAGAAAAAAAAACCCTGCCTCGGGCGTTGTACCCTAAGAAGCCCCTCCAGCCCCTCCTGCCACATCTAGTCAGCCTTCGTCGAATCCCGCCTCAGACCCGGCTCCTCAAGACCCCACTGTTATAAATTAAATCCAGTAGGGTCAAACATTCTGTAATAATTTTAGTATTTTAATAAAATTTTAGTTTATGTATATTCTGTTCTGGTCGGTTTTAAATATCTGCAATATTTCTCTGAGCACATAACTTAGAAAAATTTCATAGATTAAACATTTAGCTCAGCATGAATACTCAAAATATTTTATTAGCTCGGTGAAGATATTCGAGTAAATGACTTAGAAAATTTTTCACCAAGGATAATGCTCAGGCTGAATCACAAACATATAACTTAAACATATCCGATAAAAGGACCCGAGCGCATAACTTAGAAAAATCTTAATAAGTAATATGCTCGGTTCAGTATGAATATCTAAGGATAAATCAGTTCGATAAAGATATCCGATCAGATAACTTAGAAAAAATTTCATTAAGAATAACACTCGGGTTGATACATAAATATGTAACTCACATATATTCGATAAAATCTCCCAAGCATATAACTTAGAGAAATTCCTTTAAGCAATACATTTGGTCCAGTATGAATATTTAAACGCTTATCATCTCGGTGAGGATGTCCGATCGAATAACTTAGAAAATATTTCATTAAGAATAATGCTTGGGTTAATATATACACACATGGCTTAAATATATTCGGAAAAAGACCTCGAGTATATGACTTAGAAAAATTTAACTTAAATAAAATATCCGTCTCGGATTGATATATAGTCATATGAACTGCTGCTCAATTCGGTGAAAACATTCAACCCAACAACTCAGAGGAATCCCAATAACTTATAAAGTTAATTCGTTTCGTGTCAGATAATTCAGATAGAATATCGAAATCAGACGGATTCGTCTTAGTGTAGATACCCGAATAAAATACTTAGACAAAAATAAGAAAGTACCATTTCACGTCAGACAATCCAACTAGAATACCGGGGATAGACAAAATCATTTCGGTCCAGATATCCGCATGGAATACTTAGACAAATAAAAAATGTGTCGTCTCGCCTCGTATGATCGACAGTGATTGTTTAAAATGACACCCACATTTACCACAGAGAGATAATCAGCACAGAATCAATATATCATTCTCATTAATCATTAAAGTAGGGGAAAATATTTACAAGTCGGTCTGTTAAATAATCTGATCATAAAAATAAATAACATACAATAAACACAAACCGTAGGCAACATACGATTTCGAGTCTCAGATGATACGATATAATACAAAGGTAGAATTAGGAACAATTTAATCTTCTCAGACGTTCTCCCCTTACAATGAGGGCGATTCAGCCTTACTGGCATAAGGTCTTCTCTGGGTACTCTGGTACCTGCAAGAAAACTAAAATAAGTAGCTGACCTCGGACAACGTGATCTATATGGTATTGGAATGGCATAGTTCTATGACTACCAAACATCCTTAGTTCAGAGACAATATATTCCCATTGGTCTAAGGTCTTCTCGGGGATAACTTGGTCCCGGTGAAAGGTTCAAGCCCAGAATCCGTACATCAGGCGAAGTGGTCCATATGACCTGTCCCAAAATCCGTACATCAGGTAAGTAGGTTTATATGGCCTAGCCTAGAATTCGTTCATCAGGCAAAAAGATCTATATGGCCTAGCCCAAAATCCGTTCATCAAACGAAAAGGTTCATATGATTTGGCCCAAAATCTGTACATCGGGTAAAAAGGTCTATATGGCCTAGCCTGAAATCTGTTCATCAGGCAGAAATATCTATATGGCCTAGCCCAGAATCCGTTTATCAGGGCGAAAAGGTTATATGATTTGGTCTAAAATTCATACATCCGGCAAAGAGGTCCATATGACCTGTCCTGAAATCCGTATATCGGGCAAAAAGGTCTATATGGCCTTGAAACGACATGGTTCCATAATTAACAAATATCTTTGGCTCGAAGATAATATGATCTCGTTGGCCTAAGGTCTTCTACTTAAAAGATTGGGTTAGCTTCAATTACTAAAATCAGACTTGGATAGAGTACTCGAGAAAGAGGCTTGGCATGTATTCTCTGCGAAGCAGATGTTCAAGACACTGGTCGCGGGATCGAGGGACCTGTTACCAAAAAGGTCAAGTCAAGGATAGTAGATTTTTAATTTGTCTGTGTTTTACAGCTTTTTTATTGGAATGCCGTTCGGGGTCTCTAATTTGTATACCCCTGGTCTGAGTAATTAAACGACTTTGTATGACCCTTCCCAATTAGCTCCAAATACCCCTTCATCTGCGACTTTAGTGTTAAGAGTCACTTTTCGGAGGATAAGATCTCCTCTCTGAAAAGTTCAACGTCTGATTTTTTGATTGTAGTATCGGGCCACCTTTTGTTGATGTGTGGTTACCCGAATCGCGATCTCATCTCTCTTTCTTTCTAACAGATCCAACTCTAGTCTTCGGCTAGCCTCATTCCTTTCTTCATCATAGTTTTGCATCCGGAAGGTCGGGATGTCGATCTCCATTGGAATCATAGCTTCACACCCGAAGGTTAATAAAAAGAGGGACTCTCTCGTTGCTATGTAGGGAGTGATCTTATAGACCCAGAGAACCTCAGGCAATTTGTCAATCCATACCCCCTTATGCCCTCCAAGCTTCATCTTGAGAGCCTTCTTAACAATCTTGTTGACAGCTTCAACTTGTTCGTTGACCTGAGGGTGCGTTGGAGTGGTAAATCTTAGATTAATGTAGAACTCCGAGCAGAATTTCCTGAATTGAACGTTGTCAAACTACTTTCCGTTATTGACAACCAATATCTGTGGAACCCCGAAGCGATAAATAATATTTTGTTTGACAAATACGGTATTCTTTTTCTCTATTATACTGGAGAGCGGCTCTGCTTCCACCCACTTAGTGAAATAGTCGATTGCCACAACAGCGTATTTGGTGTTGGCTTGAGCAGTCGGGAGTGACCCTATCAGATCAAGCCCCCATTGAGAGAAAGACCAAGAACTCGAAAGGCAAGTGAGTTCCTCCGGGGGCTGTCTCGGGATATCCCCATAAATCTGACACTGGTGATAAGATTTGATTATTCTGGAAGCATCCTGAGAGATTGTGGGCCAATAATACCCTTGTCGAATAGTTTTATATGTCAATGAATGAGTCCCTTTATGACTTCTGCATGTTCCATTGTGGATTTCTTCAAGTACTCTATCTGCCTCATCTGGTCTCAAATATTTCAAGTATGACAGAGTAAACTCACGTTTATAAAGTACATTATCAATAACAGCGTACCTAGATGCTCGGTTCTTTATCTTCCTGGCTTCACTTTTGTCACTCTCGAGTTCTCCACACCGAATATAGGATTTTAACTCCATCATCCATGTCGGGTCGGGGGTCTCTTATAGAGCCGCGACAAGATCTTCTTTAAGGTTTATACTCCTCTGCATCAGAAGCTCGATCGATACTGTAACTAGAGATTTTTTCTTGAACACCGAGGCCAATTTTGTCAGCGAATCAGCTCTAGAATTTTTTACTCGATCGGTCCTATTTGATATTTTTATTTAAATATATTATAGTTTTCAATAAATAAATATATTATTGATACAAGAAGTTGGTGTCGTCCTCAACCTCGAGCATCAGCTGGTCTTCTCTTCTCGATCCTGGATCTGGAACTATAAAACACTAAACACCTCAAGGATAAAGCCGATTTTTTGACTAAAATCCTCCGATGCTTAAGTCAGAGAGGATTTTACTTAGTGTGTGAGAGAGGTGTGCATGCGAGTATCAAAGCATAGAATGTTCTATCTCTGAAAATGATGCAGAACGTAACCGAAAAGTGTGTGTGAAGCTCTTGAAATGAGTTAGAATGTGAGAATGTACCTCTCTTGATTTTTGGATTTTGTATATTGGAAGCCTAGAAGTTCGTACCTTTGGACACGTGTTGTTGCATGACTGACGTGCTCAGGATAATCTGCTGCAAAAGTTAGGGGGTGTGAAAAACTGTGATACTGTTCCTGTCACGTCAACCCCGAGATCTCGAGTGTAGGTCTCTTTGAGTGAAGCTTCCAGTTCTCCCAAGAATGAAATCCCCTAGTTCTCGGGAGGCCCTTATACAATGGGCTATGACTCTGATGACGCCAGAACTTAGTGTCATGGAGACCTGTATACTCTGAGTGCTCGCGAGTCCCGACCCTTTTATAAAGGACATATCAGCCCGATCCCCCCGAGTCCAAAAGGCTTATCGTTAAAGGTCCTGAATCCGAGTACGAGTTAACCATGAATAACTCGAAGAAGACGCTCTAACTGATAGCCTCGGGTATAGTGTCCAAGGCGATCTGGTTATCTCCCATGTGATATAATTGGCTTCTCGAGATGACGTCGTATCAGGGGTTCCACTTGGGATAATATGTATATTTGATGGGCCTGAATAAGAGCTTGAAGATGGGCTTGAATCCGTAGACTGGGCCTTAACAAAAAATCCCAATATATATATATTTATAATTATTTATTTAAATATTATTTAATTTAATTTATTTACTTATTTATTCACTTGTCTACCCATAAAGTGTACGTTTATATACTTATTCTCTTACTTCATTTTGAGATGAGCAATTGAATAAATGTGTGATAGTGATTGCTTGAAATTTTAGAACATTTAAATATACTTTTATACTTGAGTCTATTAGAATTGTATAAATACTTTGTGTTTTGTATCCATCTTTTTGAGATTGTAAAAGATTTATAAATTTGTAAGTTTTGTACAATTTATGATTTAGATATTCATTGTTTATGAAAAATTATTTTAAAGATTTATGAATTACATATTATTATTTTGATGAGATGTATTATTTAAATGAATTTGATGATGGTTATGATATATTTTGAATGATGATGTTGAAATTTATAACTGATTTTGAATGTATAGATTGATTGAAAAAATAAGACATAGATGAGATATTTTAATTGATTTGTTTTTGGAAATGATTGTATTGTGGATAGAGTTTTATAGATTGATTTTATTATGGATTAGATATTAGTTACGGATTAAAGTAGTTGGTTTTGAAAATAATAATTTTGAGATATTTGAGATTGTATATAAATAGTTTTTGTTGTTTTACTGGATACTTCAAAGTTTTATAGATTTTTGGTATACATTCTAGATTATAGAATATATATAAAAAATTTGTGACGATTTTTATTTATAAATCCTACGAATTAGAGTATAATTTATTATGAGTCAAATTGTCACGCCTACTTACCTTTCCTACTATTCATATTCTCTCAAAACTTCTTAATAAAATTATAAAAAATATTTTAAAAGTATCAACTATTACTTCTAAAATTTAAAAATTTATTACTTAACTAATATCTTATTAATAATCATAACTTCTTTCTCTTAAAATTGTATGTAATAATGCTCATACATTTTAAAATAAATTTAATTATTTTTTATTGAACTCTTTTCCAATATGTGCTTAAATAAAAATGTACTAGTGTAAAATATTAATTTTTGATACATTCTCAAATATATTAAAATTTTAAAATCTAAAATTTTTAAACATAAAAAATATAGTTTTATTTTCAATTATAAATGAGTTATTGGTATAATCACTAACATTAATATACTTTGATATCTTAAATATTATATACTAATTTTAAAATATAATATTTTTATCGCACAGTTTATCTTGTTTCCTTTTTCTGAGTTCTGACAATATGAATATAAATAAAATTATGTGAATAAAATAAAAATTATTTTTTTATCTCTTATGTCACTATAAAATATTTATCAAGTAAATTTATTTGAGGGTAATAATTGATGAATTTTTGAGGATAAGTCAATAATTTTTTTGAATTTTACCGAGGGTACGATCAAATACAAACCTCAAGAGAGATAAGAATGCATAGATTGGTGATTATTATTACGATTGAAATCGTAGTGGTTATGCAATTTAAGCATGTTATTAAATTAAATAAATTCATTATTTTCCATTATTCCTCCATGTCCATGTATTTTAAATTCATTGTTTTTGTGCAATAAAATGAACAAATATTTTATTTCAATAATTTAATAATCACAAATAAATCATAATATATTATAGTTTTTTTGGACACAATTTATTATTGATAAAAATAAATATTATAATATTTATTATTTATAAATATAAATTAATGATAATGAATTATATTTAAAATATTTGATTTAAATATATGTCTCGATTCGATTTTAATTTATCATTTATGATTTAAACAATATATCTTGTATATTTTTGTATATTAATTAAATAAAATTTATTAATTAAGATGAAATTTAAATATTTTAAATTAAAAAAATTATAATATTTATAAAGTTTATTATTATATTAAATTATTTTATTAAAAAAAATTTTATTAATATAAAAATTAATAAAAAATTATAACAATTATAACTACAACTTCGTGTAATGCATTCGTAGCCATATTCTAATGTTTAAATGCGGGCAATGAAAAAGAAATTTTGCTGTCAATATCATCACCCGCAATCCAGTCGGACGACTCGTACCGTTTGTATTTTCGTTTAAATAAAGTAAAATTTTTTAAAATTTATTTTTATATTTAATAAATAACAAAATCTTATAAAAAAAATTTTTAGTTACACGTTCGTCATACGTACTACGTAGGTGCCGATAAATCATCCACGTCATCACTGCGTACCTCCCACGATCCCAGTTCTTCAGAACACCAGCCTAATATCTTGTATAGTTTGTCCAATCAACTAACAGTGCCACCTCTTTTTCGGCACTGAACGCATTCCACTTCGAAAATCCACTACAAATCCACGAACGTGCTGACAATCTTTCCCTGTCAATAATTGATCAATTTCATCTGAATGAATAAATTTCGTTCCGTTTAACATACGTATGTGATCAATCTGTTAAGGAATTATGCCAATTTTATTCCTGTTTTAACCAAGTTACTGTTATATAACCAACCTCTCTCTTTCTTTCAAACTCTGTCTCTTCTTATATTTCGATCAGACTCTTCTCTCTTTGTTCACTGTAAATTCTTTCACATTTCGGTTGATGATTGCGTTTTTAAGATAGGTTGATGGAGAAGGTTGTCTTACAAGGAGTGAGATCTGGGCCGTCGATTTGCCATCCTTGGCCGGCGGAGGTTGACTCTGGATTAGTTGTTAAGAAGTTAGGGTTTGTCAACGTGGCCAGGATTAGCCGTGTTCTTGGTGGTAAAGTGAGGATGAGGACTTGGAATCCAATTGAGGCAATAGACGAATCGTCAAGTGCGTCGGTGGCGAACGAATCTCTTCAAATTTCTGGTATTGATATTTGATATGTTGATTGCTTTAAAAATCCCCCTGAAATCATATGGTTTTGTTGCTTTTGTTAGATCTCTTTTCTTTTCCTTTTGATTCTTTTTAACTGTTTGGATTTTAGTTACTCTTTTTGTAATTAGAGAAGCCGTTGGAGCTGTTATTGTATACGAATTGGTTGTTGGAGATGAGTTTTCAGCACTGTTGAGAACAGAGAATCTAATGATTCTGGTACATTCGCTGTTACTACGAATTAATTAAGAATAAAATGAGCTCTTGGGGCCGTACTTTAAAGAATCACAAATTCTTTCCTAAAATAGTTCTGTGAAACATAGAGTGATTGAAGGAATATATTTGTTCTATGATGTTGATTTATTGTCTAGAAATAAAAAAGAAGTAGGAATCTTATTATTGGGTTGACATTCTAGGCACTTTGTTTAATTCTTCAGCTAACTCCGTTGAATTTTATTTAGTCTACTACTTGTCGACTAGGAAGATAGGGAAGGTCATCGGAGTACTTTTGAATTTAAGTTTATTACTTTTAGTATCCTACTTTAGACATGAATATTCCATTGGTTAAAGTTGCTTTATGTGAAAATGATTTTTCCTGGTAATTATGTTTTTTAAGATAGTTGACTGTCTCTTTACATTCTAGACCTTATATTCATATTTGGATGAAACATATGGCTTCTGTTTACTGTTCAGAATTTTTATTCCTGCAAATAATTGCCACTCTTTGCTCTGTAGAATTTCTTCTTGAGCTATGATTGCAAAATTGTGGTTTGCCAAATATTTTGATTTTCCTCATGTAGATCTTTTGGGGTCTAATTTTGACCATCTAACAGGTAAAAATGTTTGCCAGACTTCTACTGCTGGGAAGTCAACAAACATCCTGTGGCACAAAAGTTCAGTGGGTAAACTTGATAGGCAACAGTTACTTCAGCAAAAGGGCTGTGTCATATGGATAACAGGTCTCAGTGGTTCAGGTTTGTAATCATTTTTTTATATGAATTGATGATTGGCACCTGCATTTTGGATTACTTCCGGACTTCGAGAAGGATGCATGATTGTTCATTTGTTGCCATTTTAACTACTGATGGATGATTCGGCCTTTAGATGTTCCACAAGATGTATTTTTCTGTAACTATACTAGAAAGTTAGCACTTCAACTATCATGTGGAAACTGCCTATAGTAGGGAGGTAATATATGCTGAAAAGAGCACCTGCAAAATTCAGATGAAGATTTAAAAGTACTATAATAGTTCTGTAGAACTAAACCAAAAAGCATATATTTCAAAAGGAAATGGCAACTTCTGAATGATCAGAACGTAAACCTCTGCAAAATTCAGATGTATCTTTTCAAGTGCACTGTAATGTGTTTATTACCAAGGTGAGTAAGAAATTTTATATGTCTTTTTTGTTAGATTCTTAAAGCAGATAGAAACTGTCATTCATCCTTTTATCTTGGTTTTGTGATCCAAGAATTGAAGAAAGGTTACACCATTTACTATGTAAATTAATCTCTCTTCTCCATTCACGAGGTGAGAGATAAGAGTGCTATGAATGCTGAGAGTAATGAAAAATGAAATTTAAGGAAGGTGGCTTTAGGCGAAATATGAAATGGAAGTAATGAAAATTTTGTGGCCGATGCTATTAGTCACAAGTTTTTATTTTGTATAGACAGAGTATGCTCAACCTCCTAAAAACATATATTGTGTTGCAGGATTTTGTGCTTAAGTGGAAGTAAAATTCCTATTGGTTAAGTCAATTTTTATAACTTATGGAATTGCATACTTAACTGAACCTAGCTATTCAGTAGGTTATTTAAACTTGCCGTGTTTATTTATATATTACGTTGCTTTATTCAAGCTTGTTTTTCTCCTTTCTTGCTTGGTTAATGCTCTCGTTCATGAAAAAATCTGTGAATGTTATATGGCCTAATCCCATGATAATCCCTATGTCAAAATCCTATATTGCTGAAAATATATGACCAATGTACTTGTGAGATAATTTTCTTTTATCCTTCTTTACTAGCGATTAGTGAAAGTTGGCATTTGATGTTCATTTGACATCTCCGGAGACATTCCTTGTTACTCTCTTAGTTTCCACCCTCCATGGCTCCACCCATAATGTCAACTTCCTTTGATCTGGGAACCTTTCTATTTACCATGGATTTAATATCATTCCTCCCTTCTCTCTCTCTCTCTCTCTCTTTCTCTCTCTCTCTCAAATATTTTGGATTTTGATTATAGGGAAAAGCACTTTGGCTTGTGCTTTAAGTCGAGCCTTACACTCAAGAGGAAAGTTGACCTACATTCTTGACGGGGACAACTGCAGGCATGGATTGAACCGTGATCTAAGTTTTAAAGCAGAGCATCGTGTGGAAAACATACGCAGGATTGGTAATGTCTTTGTTTGTTTAATCCATTTTTTCCACGAATAATTTGTTTTATTCTTTTCTTACTATGTGATATTTTGTATTTTCAGGAGAGGTAGCAAAGCTCTTTGCAGATGCTGGTGTTATTTGCATTGCTAGTTTGATCTCTCCGTACAGGAAAGACCGAGATGCCTGCCGTTCACTATTGCCTGAAAGAGATTTCATTGAGGTATGTGATGCTTGTTGCAATTGTTTACTTTGCACTTTGGATTGGAATGAAGCAAATGACTTCAGAAGCGAAGCAGATTAACTGTTGCCGGCTAAAAGTTTACAAACTTATCTTTGACAGGTGTTCATGGATGTACCACTCCAAGTGTGTGAGGCAAGGGACCCCAAGGGCCTGTACAAGCTTGCACGTGCAGGGAAGATCAAGGGTACTTTCTAATTTTGTGTCTATCTGATTTTTGGCTGATTTTATCTTGTCAGAGGTATCCATTCTCAATTTGGTGAGAGGTCTTGCAGGTTTTACTGGGGTTGATGATCCATATGAACCACCGCTGAACTGTGAGGTGGGTATGCATATTCAGTGTAGTTTTGAACTTGACAAACATACACTCATGTATAAATGGTTTACGGTGTAAAAGTGTAACAAGACAACACCACTTGTCAAGCTATCTATAATAATTTTTAAGGAAACTGTGTGCATCTCTACCTTAGTAACCACCATTTGTATCTATTGTCTGTTAGGGATGCCCTCATTCATCTAGAAATGTCTGATAGTGGCTACCCTTTGTTTGTCTGACCTCATAAATTTGAAGCACCTGGCATTATTACAATAAACTGCTTGAAGTTCAATCACTCATGCTTTTCTTTTTATAAATTCAAATAACTGAAGTTACAGCATTATCTTTTGCAGATCGTACTAAAACAGAATGGAAACAACTGTCCTTCTCCGAGTGATCTTGCTGAGACTGTGGTATCTTACTTGGATGAGAAAGGGTACTTGCAGGCCTAATTTGCAAAAAGGGTCTCAGCTCGTGGTTTCCATTACCTTTAGTCACCCTTGACGTTCTATGCTGCAAGCCAGTGAATAAAAAATGATTCTTTGCCCCAGTAAGGAAACTTCTCGTTTCCTACGTATGTGGTTCAATCATGCCTTGCTTCCACATTAGTTAATTGATTGATTAATTGATGCTGGTGCCAAGTTGTGTCCTGTATTACATCTTTAATTCGGTTGGCTATTAATAAGGTTTGTTCTAGAATAAGGTGTATTTACTTGGTTAGGGATAGATGTAAATTAGTGTTGCTTAGCAATGTTATGACGCAGAGTCAGATTTGTAGTTATTGTTGTTTTTACACAAATCTAACTCTTGCATTCGTTTTTTCGTATCACAGTATTATATTCGCCCAACGCAAATGCATTGATTCTCTTTGGATTGACCAGAACCGAGCCAGTACAAGGCTGATTCTTTAGTTTCTAACTATGGTGTTAAATGCATTTCCAAGTGAGATGATGTTCCTCCTCCAAGTTTTCTAGCTTTTAATTCAAAGTTGATATAGAATGACATCACTCGTTGTTAAGGAACTTAGAAACTGTTTGGTACGGTTTTTCAAGTGCTTAAAAGCTGGATTGTGCTTCTCTTAAAAAAAAAGAGATTTTAAA
>JAVXUL010000020.1:6205523-6229932 GCA_035590515.1 Trichilia minutiflora
AATAGATAGGATTATTTTTAATATTTATATAGTTTAGTTAATAACGTATCATATATATATATATATATATATATATATATAATAATAATAATAATAATAATCAATTATTTTTATTTAAAATAATCAAAATTATATTAAATAAAAATAAAGACATATATATATTTTTATATATATATTCTCTAAAATTATCATTTTACAATATATTCTTACGATTTAATTAAAATTTAAAAAAATTATTAATAAAAATCAGATACCTGTTTAAAATCGGTACTCTATTTACTAGAAACAAATCCAGATACTAATTAAATTAGTATCCTATATTTTTGATAGCTAATTTTAAATCCGAATCGTACCCTCAAAAATTGGAATCGCATTTTTTGAACAGGTCTAGGTGTTTGTTGTTGTTGTTGGATTTACTGTATAGTAAAACGCAACGCTGTCGTTTTCTGATTTTTGGAAAGTCTTAATTGCTTACGGCCGGCGGCCGCACCGAAGCATAACAGAATTTTGATTTCCGTTATCGTTGAATTCACCGCCTCGACCGTCAATCCTCCTAAAATATAAGCGACAAAACTAAAATAAAAGATCATTCATCTTTCTCTGTCCAGTGGAGTCGTAAAGACGAAACCCTAATTGGATAAAACTAATTGTATTAGTGATTTCTAAGTTCGGCTAGAGATGGGGAAGAAACAGCACAGCAAAGACCGAATGTTCATAACCAAAACGGAGTGGGCCACCGAATGGGGCGGTGCCAAATCCAGGGAAGTTCGTACTCCCTTCAAACGTCTGCCCTTCTACTGCTGCGCGTAAGCTTCATTCTCTCAGACTCTCTCTACCTCTTCCAATCTTTATAGTGAAATTCTTGCTTTATTAATTTTTCTTGACGCAGTCTTACCTTTACGCCGTTCGAGGATCCGGTGTGTACAGCTGATGGCAGCGTGTTTGATATAATGTGAGTATTGTTTTTTTACAAGTATGAAATATTGTGAATGATTTAGGCTTAAGAAATTTGAATATCGTATTTTGGTGCCCTTGCAGGCACATTACTCCTTATATTAGAAAGTACGGGAAACATCCAGTTACTGGGACAACATTGAAGCTTGAGCATTTGATACCACTTACTTTCCACAAGAATGCTGAAGGTTTGGATTTTAATGTTTTTAAATATTTTTTTTTGTAGTTTATAATCATAAATTAAAAGCTTTGATTATAACCGTCAACATGGCACGAGTATATGTGTATCCACAACGTGGTAATGAATTGGAATAAACAGTTCGATGAACCTGAGTTTTATAGGTTCCACTGAAGGATGTTGATACGAAGGAGCCAATTTTGACCTAAGATGTCTTTGCCAAGGAATATTTCCTTACTAAGTATTTTTGAGAATGAAAGCTTTTAAGGTGCCTAAACTTTGATAAGTTTGTATATTGTGTGTAATTTAGGTGGCATTTAAGGATTTCTGCATTCCATTATTTTTTTTTGGATGTGTTTCTATGACATTAGTGTTTTTCTGTTTTGGAATTGTTCGTTTTAGTTGAGCATTCTGTTGGAGTGTAATTTGTTTAACTGAGTTGGTTTTGAAAAATTATGAAGTAGGTTATTCTAAGTTAATGCTTTTACAAAATGTCGTTTAGATGTCCATGGGCTGCTGAGTCATGATATGGCAATTATTGCTAACCAGAACACATTTGAAGGCCAAGAGTATACAATTATATTTGCTTTTGTCGCCAGGGAATCTGTTGGTTAATTTTTTTCTCTTTCTCTGCAGGGGAGTATCATTGCCCTGTTCTGAATAAAGTTTTTACTGAATTTACACACATTGCTGCTGTGAAGACTACAGGAAATGTGTTCTGCTTTGAGGTTCATTTTATCTCAAAATATGTACTGTAGTTATTCCTGTCAGTTCTCTGTGTATAGTGTGTAAATAAATCCTTCATTTGTTTACTCTTGTCTTGTAGGCAATTAAAGAATTAAACATCAGGACTAAGAACTGGAGAGAGTTACTTACTGATGAATCATTCACAAAGGAAGACATTATAACAATCCAAGTAACTAGCATCGGGGAACTTATCCTGTTTAGCTACGCTGATCGTATGGCAGTGGTTTTCTGTAGCTTGAATTTTACAGTTGGTTAACATTGTCTATTTTTGGTTGACATGATTTGCAGAACCCTAATGCAATTGATGGAAAAGTTACACTTGAGTTTGATCATGTGAAAAAGGGTCTGAAAGTTGATGATGAAGGTGAGTTTTAATATTTGCCTCTGTAAAAAGGTCAGCTGTATGTTGTCATGCCCTTTTCATCATTGTGATATCTTCATTTTCGATTTTCCAGAACTAAAGAGAATGAACTCAGATCCAACTTATAACATAAATATTGCTGGGGATATCAAGCAGATGTTGGAGGAGCTTGGAACTGAGAAAGGGAAACAGACTGCACTGCTCGGGGGAGGAGGCAGCAAGGCTCAAAAAGAAAGAGCTGCAGCCCTTGCTGCCATTTTAGCTGCAAGATCACGTATTAAAGAGGATTCCAAATCAGATTCAAATGGAGAAGCTAGACCCACTCAGGCTTATAGTATTGTAGATGCTGCATCAGCTTCGGTTCATGGAAGAAGTGCTGCCGCAGCCAAAGCCGCTTCTGCTGATAAAACAGCAGCTCGGATAGCCATGCACATGACTGGTGACAGGGCTCCTGTGAATGCAAAACTGGTTAGTTTTTCTTTAATAGAATTTGAGTTTTTCTTAGACACAACACTCGATGTTAATTGCCCTAATCAATCAGAAAACTGAAGTCACTAATTTGTCCCTTTGAAGTACAAGGTTCTTGGAAATCACATTAAATGCATTTACACATACTGGCTATAGTTCAGCCCTTCTCTCTCAAGTTATGTCTGATACTATTTGTCTCTAAGTGGTAACTTAGATTGCACTAACAATTAGATTGGACATATGTGAAATTCATATTTACATTTTGACTTCTGGTTTTGATGGAACTGTGGAAAGAATTTGACCCCAAAGAGTCAAAGAAACCTTTTAAGAAACAGCTTAGAAACTTATAGAGAATCAAAGATTGAAGAAATAGAAAAATTATTTGGTTCTACTTTTGCCTACATATATGGGAGAAATCATCATAGTACTTCTCACTGATTTCGATCAAAAGAAGGTACAAATCCCTCACAGGATTATGAAGGAGCTCTATTAACAATACACTCCTTGTGCCTTCTTGAAGGGAAATAAACTTTATTCAAATGACCTTCAAGTTGGTAGCAGAGCATTCTGTCATTATATGAGAACACGTTTGTACAGGAAATAATTAACTAACTTCATGAATTAGCCACGCTTTGCACTGTAACTAACGCACTCCCAACTTGGCAGCCACATCAGCTTAGCTTTGCCTGATTTCTGAAAGAGTTGAATTCTAAAACATTGACACAACACATCTGCACTTTAGTTCTGAAGTCAGCATAGTTCTCTGTCTTCTCCTTATAACCTGAATCAACACCTGCAAATTTTGACCAAATCCAAGGAATACTTGAACTTGTTTCAGGCTAGGATTTTGCGGGTACATTGGCTGTTTTTTCTGAAGTATGAACTCTCTCCAGCATCGCTAATAAAATTAAGTGTTACATCATTATGTTTTGTCCTCTCATGATACATTTGATATTTGCTTAAGTGCATTGCAATTTGACTATTAAAAAACACCGTCACTAAATACTGTACGGGGCCAGTTATACAACTAAGGGGCTGTTTGGTTTTTGACTTGATGCTTGGTTAAATTTAGCTGTGTAAGGTTATTAGATACGCTTGTTTTTTCACTTAATAAAATTTTTGGATGCTTTTTTGCTGCTTAAAAATTTTTTTCTTTCTTTAACATTTTGCTTGAATTTAAGAAACATGAAAATTTTTATTGAATATCTTCTAAAAAGATCGTTACCTAATTTATTTATTTACATCATTATCCATATAAAAATTGAACATTTTCCTTTTTCTTTTAAAGAATTTTTTTAACATAATAATTATTTTTTAATCTTTTATTTTCATTAATTATAATAAAATTCAAGATTTTATTATTTATTTAACCTTTAAAATTGTAAGAATACAAAGGTAAAATTATTGGTTTTCATATGTTTTTTGAAAAAATAATAATAATATTCAAATTTTAGACAAAAAAGAAGAGATAATTTAGATTCAGACATTCAAAAGAATTCAAAATTCAGATTTTTTTTTATTTATTTTCAGATAAGAAACAAACGCTACCCCTTTAACCATAAAGCTTCTTTGACAACCTTTACAGCAGCTATGTACATAGCCTCTGTAGTTGATAAAGCAGCCACTGGTTGAATTGATGCCTTACAAGAAACTATACAACTGTATGAAGCTAAGAGAAACCAAATCTTCTCTTAACTATGCCTCCTACAAAATCTGAGTCTACAAAAGCCACAACTGCTCTAGCAATTGATCGGAATCCCTATACATCAGGCCATAACTAGCAATTTCATTTAAGTGCCCAAGAATGCATTTGATAGCCCTTAAATGTTCTATATCTGGTTTCCCTATGAATTTATTGACAATACTTATCTGCATATGAAATTCAGAAAAACCATAACACACGTCAAGCCCCCCATAGCATTTGCATAAAGAACTCCAGCCATTTGTGCCTTTCTTGTGCTGAATTAGGACACCATAGAGTAGGTAACTAGAGGTGAATAGCCAAAAGTGTTTGTACAGACTGAATTTGATATTGCAAACCAGTTTTCCTTGCATACTTTTTCTATGTTAAAAAGTTGTACCTGCATTTCTATCTCTTCTTATTTTCATTCCATTATCTTCTTGGCAATTTATTCTCATTTCCAATTCTTTCATATATGAGTATTTTAATCATAGGAGTGATCATTTCACATAAAGAAGTAGGTTTATGTATCCACCTTGATTTATTCTTCTATAGTATACACAATGGTCAAACACATTTCTGGTGTGATCATAAAGTCATCCAATTTCTTGTACCATTAGCTGGGAAATTGCTCCAGACCATACAAAGGTATCTAAATTAGCACACATAAACTTCTTTCTCTGGAACTAAAACTATTCTAGGTGCTGCATAAAGATTTCCTCCTCTAAGTTATCATACATGAAAGCTAGTTTTACAAACCATTTGTTCTTATTGAACCATCCGTTTTATGGAATATTTATAATGAAGTCTATCCTTTCTTGCTCTGTGAAGACTTTGGCCACTAGCATTGCTATGATTCTTGCTGGTTCAGCCTCTGTAATTCCTTCTTTCAGTTTAAATGTAAATTTTATGCCTACTCTATTCTTCTATTGCTTCTTCACCAGTGCCTATATATGATTCATTTCATTGATCCAATTTCTTCCTAAATAGCTTTATGTCACTGTAAACTATATACACTTGCTAGTTTCTACTGCTTCCTGAAATGTTTTTGTTTCTTTGTCGATCTGATCTTCAACCACTGGCAGTTTATATACTATGATATCTCCATCGCAATATCTAATAGATGGTTTGATTTGTCTCCTGGATCCATCTATAGGCAAATGATAATCCTTTAGAGATAGCTGAGATTCATCTTATTATGTGTCTTCAGTAATTGTGCCTTTGTCAATATCTTAAGCTCAACCTCAAACTGAACTCTCTTGTCAGCTTGATCTTGATCAGAAACTGTCATCTCTGGTTCTACATGAGTTTTCAGCATTGCAACCTCATTAAAGACTATATCCCTGTGTATTATGCACTTTGGAGGCTTAATGCAAGTACATTACAACTTGTACCCTTTAAGACCATCAGAGTTTAAAGAAACATTTCCCTAAGTGCTTTAGGTTCTAACTTCCCTTGATATATATGTGCATACGCAGGGCAACTAAAGATCTTCAGATTTTGATAGTTAGCAGTTCCGTCTGACCACATCTCTTCTGTAGTTTTTGAATTAATGGCAGAGGATGCACTTTGTTGACAGTATCGAATGCTGCAAGTACTGCTTCTGCCCATAAGAATTTTGACAACTTAGAATTAGACAACATACAACTTACTTTCTCAATCAAGGTCCTGTTCATCCTTTTGAAAAGATCATTTTTCTGGGTGAATCTAACTTTGTTATGCCTAGCTACTCCACTCTTGCTATAGAATTGATTAAATTCTTTGTTGTAAACCTCAAGATCGTTATTAGTCTGTCGTTTCACTCTTTTTGTTGTCTGGTTCTTAACAAGTAATTTCCATGACCCTTACTCTTTAAAATAGGAACGCTTACTCTTTAAAATATAAACCCACACACTCCTTGAGTAATTGTCTATAACTGAGAGGAAATATTTGGGTTCGCCAATTGATGGTAACTGTGAGGGTCCACAAAGATCTATATGAATGTTATTAAGTGTGCCTTTGGTCCTATTCATTGAGGGTTTAAACTTGATCCTGCAAGCTTTGTCCGAGCACACAGTTTTCAAATCTCTAGAGGCCCTAATTTATTTTTTCCCAGAACCCCTTGCTTGTTTAGCAATATTAAAACTTTTTCAATCATGCAACCTAACGTAATTTCATTATTGACTCAGTTGTTTCAGATGCTAATACCTCACTAGCTGCTAAAAGTCCTTGTCAAATGTACAACCCATTTTTCCTATCACCCTTCAAGATTATGCAAGATACTTTAATCCCTTTAATATGACCATTCTCAGCTCTAAAGGAATATCCAGATTGATCAAACTTCCCAAGAGAAATTGAATTTCCCTTGAGATCTGGGACATGTCTAGCATACTTCAAATCTCCAGCAACTCCATCATATATTTTCAGTTTCATATTGGCTATTCCCTCAACCTTACTAGCCACATTATTACCCGTGAATTCTTTGTCCCGTCAATGTGTTGATGTGAAGAGAATGAGGCTTTTTTGCGGCACATGTGGGAGGAGCGACCTGAGTCAAGTACCCACCCCTTTGGTTCTTCCCCTGTGATGCTATGAAAATATCTGCACTGTCATATCCATCCTCAGAAGCAACTGCAGCAACCAATTTTCTCTTGCATTTCCTTGCCTTTGTTCTTTCTTTCTAGACAGTCCCTCCTGAAATGCCCCTTTACGTGGAAAAGGCAACATTTTAACTTCTTGATCTTAGACTTAGATCTGCCCATGTTCTTCCTGGTACCATCTTTCTTTTCTGTTCTATCCCTTGCTGTAAGTCCCTTGTGAGTGTTTGTGTCCTTCACGTGTGGTCTTTTCTTTAATTCCTTTGAATTAAAACCTCCTTTGACATCACCCATCATGAGTCTTTCTCTGTCATATTTGAGGTTCTACGAAGTGTTTATATGAGTCTTGAAGTGAACTCAAAAGGATGGTGGCTTTATCTTCCTCATTGAGCTTTACATCAATATTAGCGAGATCAATGATTATATTGTTAAAACAATAAGTATGATCTTTCAAGGGAGTACCTTTCCTGCATCACAAAGGTATGTAACCTTTTCTTCATCTATCTGTTGGCTAGGTATTTTGTCATGAGCATACTCTCTAGCTTCGTTCAGATTCCAGCAGGTGTAGTCCCCTTGGAAAACTATTGAAGAATTTCATCACTCAACAAAAGCACTATGGTGCTATGGGCCTTCCTCAAGGTTTCTGACGCAGCGTGTAATGTATTTATACAAGTCCAACACAAGATTGAAGCTAAAAAATCTTGGAATCCACCAAGAAAATTATGAAAGCCCTAAGATTTAGGGAAAAATTCTGTTATTTAAGAAATTCTCTAAATAATTATTAATCTTCTATTCCTAAACCCTAAGAATAGAAGCTCTTTTGTACTAATAAATTAGGCTAAACCTAAGTATAATTAAAATAAACTTGTCCTTAAATTTGAATTAAAACAAAATACAAAGAAGGATAAAAATGTAAGTTTATTTAAAAGTAAACCTATTATGTATTTCCTTGTTTTCCCATATTTTCATGCATGTTCATGTTAGTTTCTTTCTCCGCTTTATTGGACAGAGATTTAGGCATCTTACTCTCACCTTCAAGTGCATCCTCGAGTCTCTCATCTTCAATTCTTAGAGATCGAAATCATTATCTGTTGAACTTCTCAATGTAACCATTATACTACTGTACAGAAAATAACTAATTGCCTGACTTGGCCATTCTTGGCATAGCAACTAACACACACCACCTAGGCAGTCACATTAGCATAGCTTTAAGTAGAGGTGTCAAACTGGCTATGCCAGCCAGTGAAATTGAAGCCCTCACGGGCTAATGTGCCGGGCCACATGTGATGTGTGAACAATCAAAATTGTGTACCATAGTCAGTAGCTAGATAAGATAAGGGGGCATGGAATACATATGATGAGCTACTACAATGGTTAAAATCCTATGCTGTGCCTTACCGAAAATTTATTATTTTATATATATATATAAAATATGGGCTAATGGGATGACCCTGGTTGGCTTGTGAAAATGAAGCTCACGGGTTAGGCTTGGCACAAGCCGTGATGGGCTCAGTTCGGAGCCCGTCACTGGCTCGTGCCAAGCCCGGCTCATGGGCTTGATCTCTAGGCCTAGCATGGCCCCACCAATTATGCCTGGCTGTACTGGGCTTTAACTGTTCACAGGCCAGCCCGGCCCGGCCCATTTGCAACTGCTAGCTTTAATTTTGAAAGAGTTGAATTTGAAATATTAACTCAACAGGATGAAATGCAGATTACAGCTTGGAACAGTGTGTCATCTAAAGAATCCTTTAATATCAATCCTTATAGGTATATGTGAGCTGATCTACCAAGTCAATAGGGTATTTAGCCAAGTAAATTGCTATCACCACTAGTATATTTATTTGACATTATTATTTGGACATACCTGAGTTAACTGTTAGATTTTGGATTTTTATGTCAATTTTATGTGCGTATTTTAATAGATTATGCAATTGAATGATGATCAGAAATCTACTTTGTCTTCTGAGAAAATATTTTTGTTTTATTGGTCATAATTATTTATGTATTGTTACTTCAATTATACAAAAATAGGCAAAATATCTTATATCACATTAAGCAATAGTGAGGTTTTACATGAATCTTCCTTTCAGGTTAAGAGTCGTTTTACCACTGGTGCCGCTTCACGATCTTTCACTTCTACCTCATATGATCCTGTCACCAAAAATGAATCTGAGTACATCAAAGTTGAGAAAAATCCCAAGAAGAAAGGTTATGTTCAGTTGCACACAACACATGGTGATTTAAATATTGAGCTACATTGTGATATAACTCCCAGAACTTGCGAGAATTTCATCACACTCTGTGAACATGGTTATTATGATGGAGTAGCTTTTCATAGAAACATAAGGTATAGTGACAGCTACTCATTTCAAATTCGTTGTAAATAACATATTTTGGTTGGTTTATTGGCATCACTGGTATTGATGTGATATTTTTATCCACATCCATAGGAATTTTATGATTCAAGGTGGTGATCCTACTGGAACAGGAAGAGGAGGCAAATCTATATGGGGAAAGCCCTTCAAAGATGAACTGAACTCCAAGTTGCTTCACTCTGGAAGAGGTATTGTTAGTATGGCAAACAGCGGGCCACACACAAATGGTTCCCAGTTTTTCATCCTGTACAAATCTGCGAATCATTTAAACTTCAAGCACACAGTTTTTGGTGGAGTTGTTGGTGGTATGACTACACTGGCAGCCATGGAGAAGGTTCCTGTTGATGACAATGACCGGCCTTTGGTGAGTTTCCATGGTCAGCATCCTTTCAAAACTGTCGACATTATATCTGTTGTATTGTTAACTTTTCATATTTACCTATGAAATGGTAGTCTGTAAGATCGGCCTTCTCTTGACAATATTGTTTGGTATCATACGGAATTGGAGATTCAGCTCCAAAGGACTTCGGTAGAGCAGAAGCTGTATTTTTAAAATAATATCTGTTCATGATTTTTATGGAATTTTATTCAAGTTTGTTCTATCTTTGAAATATCTATCTTTTTAATGGTATTGCTTGCTTGAACATATACATGTTTCAGCAAATTGACATTTAGTAAAAAACTTGATTCAGACAGTGCTTTGCCTGAGCCTCACTTATCTGTCCTTATTCTCTCTCATTTGTGCAGGAGGAGATTAAGATAACTAGTGTAACAGTGTTTGTTAATCCGTACTCAGAACCTGATGAGGAAGAGGAAGAGAAGGCCAAAGAGGATAACGTTGACGATGAAGATAAAGTTAGTTTTTGGAACCTCTAGTATCATAGCAATGGCTATATTTTTCTCCTTTTCCAAAATTTGTTTCGCAACAATATTAGCTGATCTTCTTTTGTTACATTTCAGGACAAGGTTGGATCATGGTATAGCAATCCAGGTACTGGAGCTACAGAATCCGGAGGAGCAGTTGGTGGTGGAGGAGTTGGAAAGTACTTGAAAGCAAGGAATGCACCGACCGAATCCGCTACTGATGACAATGGATTGATTGGCACTGCCATAGCGAAGAAAAGGAAAGTGGGAGTTTCAGCTGGAGAATTCAAAGATTTTTCTGGCTGGTGAGAGAATTCCCAAATCTTGTATTGTACCATCTGTGCAGACGGTAGTGATGAAACTGCTTTGGAGCTGGTATGGGCCAGCGTAGTAATGCATTCTTTTTCAAGCGAGGAAGAGAAAAGAAACTATAAAAGGAGACAGAAAAAGGTGATTGCATATGTATTTATAGTCGGTTGTACAATGATTATGAGATGCAGTTGGATCCAAATTTGCTGTTCATCTGATAAATGCAGATTTATTTTTTATAATCAAATTGCCTCTCTTTCTCCGGTACTAATTGATGATTTCTGACCAGTCTTTTTATAGCTGGTTTCTCTTTCTTCATCAGTAGTACTAAAAGTTTGTGATGACTTTTTTTATAGAAACAGTGATATCTACAGGATAGTGCGGGGGGATGGTCTCCAGCTGGTTTGTAATTGATGCTTCAATGCAGAATTAATTGATGATGCCTGATCAATTGCTTTATTCAGTGACTCGGGTGGGTTTTTCTAACTCTGTTGAGCAGTGTTGATCTGGCTTTATAAAATCATTATCATTCACATTGTTTGTGAAGTTAGATTATGTAAATCCGTATGAGCTTTAACTACTGATAAAGCTGGATCATTAAACACCATATCTTTGTGTTACAATTGAAAAAATAATTCAAATGATGCATATTGTTCACTGGGCTATCTCTGTGTTAAAGAAAATTTGGGAATTTGGCAGAGGGCCACAAAGTGAAGTGTTTTTGAGTTTGGTCATTCACAATCACAGGCACAAGAGGTCATTAATTTTGTACAGTGACATACAAGCAACGTATCGGTGACGGCTATATTGGAGTTCTATTAGAGTAACTTTGAATGGCTTCTCCATTTGAAGGCTTACAGCTAAAATCTACAATGGAGCAGGAGCGTATATGCTTGCATTTCATGGTCATGGACCACTTTCCAGCTGTGATCAGTTGCCTACAACCAATGAACTTTGATTTCTATGGCAAGAAATTGTTCGTATTTGATGGTGGTTGGTATCAATTTTACATAAAGAAATGGTATTTATTTAATCTAAAATTAAACTTATGAATGTATCAAGAATTGATGGTCTCTAATACCTTTTAGACATGGTATTAGACGTCGTATCTATCTTGAAGTTGATCACACCTTTGTATAACAGCTAATTATTCATTCGATGTGGGATTATTATGTTGGGTTATTTTTTGAAATGAAACTTCTCTAATGATATGAAATTTTACTTAAAGAGTAAATACAATAAATAATAATAAAAAAGAAATCTTTACATCAAATATGTATATGTATATATATAAAACAATTTTTAAAAAGAAGAATAAACTCATTAAAATTGGTTTGCTGGTTGCTACAATTCCTCACTTCATACGTGGAACGTTAGGTGAGGAAGCTGACTCTAACGAAAGACATTGGTTAAATCGTAGTCAAGGGACCTCTATTGGCCTAGTTCCACAAAAGTTCGAGTGTTCCACATTTTAGTGATAGTAGAGAAATCGCCAGTAAACAGACATAAAATACTTGCATAATAATATAGCAGCTAGTAAATTCGTCCTCAGTTTTCAACTATATTTTGAGTATCTAAACATAATTTCATTCACGGAGCTAGACTCAACCAATTTTTTCCTCCATGACAATGACCTAGCTAACTAAGAAAACATATCATAATTTTCCATGATCATTATAGAACAATTAGGTTTAACTACTCTTGAGTAATCTTGCATCACAACATGTAGGACCTCTTCTAACATCATCAATCGATTAAAAAAAAAAGTCAGTGATCGCTAACAAAAAGTTGTTGACTCAAAAGTAGATGTAGGAGCCTAAAGACTGTTGGCATCAAACAGCATTATATGTATATATATATATAGACACACACACACATCACCCCATCCATTTATGGTCCACTGCAAATGTTATTTTTGCAGGTCAGTACCATTTTCTTCTGATATATGAAGGTGGGGTAAGCAAATATCAGAGAGACGTGAAGAGAAAGGAAGGAAAAATAAAAAGGTAAAGCCATGAAGAAAGTATATATGTTGGATGATGAACATGTCTGTCTGCAGGAACCCCACAATTACTTTTCTTTTTCCTTTTTAACTTATTTATGTTTGTAACTCTTAATTATTGATCATTCTATTCATGAGTCTACTTATGCGTAATACAGTTGTTATTAACGTTTAAAATAAATAAATAAATAAACCCAAGAAACTTGGTGTGAGACAAGTTGTATGCCATCAGTCATCACCATCCCAATCAAGAGCAAAATTTCGGTGTAAGGTAATATATGATTGAAGAAATGACATTTCATCTACAGGATTGATAATAATACAATAATCGTGAAAGCAAATTAAGCTAATAAGGACCCACATGACTATTGAATATCCATCCCCCTAGCTAATGGAAAGCCTTGAAAAGTTTGTCTTATCATGTTTCGCTATTAATTATATATGTAATTAATAAACTAACATGAAGAAAGGAATTTTAATTGGAAGTGGAACAAATGTATAAATTATAGTTGCAGGAATTGGAAACCTTCAACTTCAAGAGCATATTTCTTCAAATTATATATTTTTTGTGGGATTGAGTGACCATCTAAATTGCCCTTTCATCCACAGTTATTGGATTGGAAGACTGAAAATATAATTCCCAGTCTGTATGTATACCTGTGTCTGCATGTAATGTTGTTAGTTTCCAAGAAAAAAACTATAACTCAAATCAAATCTCAACAAAAGACAAGGAGTCCAACTTGGAATTCTCCTAATGATTGATGGGGTAAACCAAAGACAGTGTCAAGAAACTATGCATATGATCCAAACAGACGAATGTAATACATGTACATACCAAACTTGACCAAAAAGAAATGAAAAAGGATCAAAAGATCACATGAAATGTAGAGAATCACATATATCCACGGAAAAGATTTATAAAAATCTTGACCACTGATTCAAAGTGTTACCATGGTGATGAATATGCTGACACAATACGAAAGTGTGAATGATAAGTCTATAATAAATACAACCAAATAATGGATTTTGTGCATGGAAAGAATTAAGGCCGAGCTCGGTGACAAGTGAATAGAGACAATAGAAGCTTATGGTGGGCTTGTGGTGCGAGCAAGTTGACTAGGAAGATGAGTTAAAAGAAGTATGTAGTCAAGTGGGTTGTGATATGGAAGAAAACTATATATGCTTTGGGCATCTTGAGAAATAATAGCCTAGGTTTTTTTGTTGGTATATGGAGTACGTATTAGGGTGTGCTGTAAACAATAATATGTCAAATGAAAATGGTGAAAAAGAAAGTGAAGGGCATGGCCTAGAGCTTAGGGAAGGGGGCATATTGGTATTAGAACAGAGCATTATTAAATGACCACTTCATGTATGGGTTAATGTAAATAGTGAAGAAAAGGAAAAAGTAAGGGGAAATTTGGCAGAGTTTGGAAAGGGCTTAGGAGGCAAGGAATGTGAATGAGTTGTGTTGGGGTGATGGTGGGTTTGATGATGATGATGCACGCCGGCAGCTTTATTATTACTTATGTCTTCCTCTCTCTCTCTCTCTCTCTTCCATCCAAAAAACCCCAATTGGCACGCCTGCTCCCACTAAAACCTATATTATTATAACATTCTCTTTTTTTCTTTATATGAATGAAAAGCTAACCCACTAGCCCATTTACTGATCTCTTCTCTTCTTATCCTTTTTTCCCTTTCTCTTTCTTTCTCTTTCACCTTTTGTCAGACATAATTCTATTTCTTAACCCCAAGCTACTGCATTAGACCCATCTGGGTTTTAACAGAGAAACCTTTATATATTAGTCAATTATACCTTATTATTTAAAACTTAAAAATTAAAGGAACGCGACCCCACTTCATTCTTCATCGATTACTCAAAAAGAAAAACACATTTTTACTCCACTTAGATTCCCCCATCTCCCCTTCTTATAATTTGTAGTGTTAATCAAACAACTCGGAGCAAAAATCCAATTTTAAGATCCTCCTTTAATCATATCTCTGTCCCAATTTCCACTGTTAAAATCTCAGACCACTCCACCCCCACCCCCATCTTTCATTTTGTATTCCAAAACAAACCCTACATCCCATTCAAGTTTTTATTGATGCGGGTCTCTTCAGGTTAAATGGATACTTTGTTTAGATTAGTTAGTCTCCAGCAATCTGAACAATCTTTCAACTCTAGCAGAACCTCTAGCAGCTCTAGATCCTCCAGACAAAACAATCACTACCAGCAAGAAGACGAAGAATGCTTCAATTTTTTCATGGATGAAGAAGACTTCTCTTCGTCTTCTTCTAGACATAATTACTATCCATATCATCAACCTCACCTTTCTACCACCACCACAACCCCTACCACCACCACTACTAACACTAGCACTCCTACTCATCAGCCTTTTGAGCTCACTGACTTCTCTTTCTCTCCTTCCCGTGATCTGAATTTCGAATTCTCAGGCAGGTGGGCTACCGATATACTTATGGAAACTGCGAGAGCTATTGCTGATAAAAACAGCTCCCGCGTTCAGCAGTTGATGTGGATGCTCAACGAGCTTAGTTCACCCTATGGAGATACTGATCAAAAGATTGCTTCTTACTTTCTTCAAGCCTTGTTTAGTCGCATGACAGATTCTGGTGACGTATGTTACCGGACTTTATCATCTGCGTCGGAAAAAACTTGCTCATTTGAGTCAACGCGAAAGATGGTATTGAAGTTTCAAGAGGTTAGTCCTTGGACTACTTTTGGTCACGTGGCATGTAATGGTGCAATAATGGAAGCTTTTGAAGGTGAAAGCAAGTTACATATTATTGATATTAGCAACACATACTGCACGCAATGGCCTACTTTGCTTGAAGCCCTAGCGACTCGCACAGACGAGACCCCCCACCTAAGGCTAACCACCGTAGTTGCTAGCAAGTCCTCAGTCGGCGCTGGAGCTGGAGGTTTAGCCGCAGTGCAGAAAGTAATGAAAGAAATAGGTAACAGAATGGAAAAATTTGCTAGGCTTATGGGTGTTCCTTTTAAATTCAATGTTATACACCATGCTGGTGATTTGTGTGACCTAAATTTAGCTGAACTAGATATCAAGAGCGATGAAGCACTAGCTGTCAACTGTATCGGTGCTTTACATACAATCACAGTCGTTGATAACCGCAGAGATATCTTGATATCAAATTTGAGAAGATTGCAACCAAGGATCATCACTGTTGTTGAAGAAGAAGCTGATCTCGATGTCGGTATTGACGGGTTAGAATTTGTTAAGGGTTTTCAAGAAAGCTTAAGATGGTTTAGGGTTTACTTTGAATCATTAGATGAAAGTTTTTCTAGAACAAGCAATGAACGCTTGATGCTGGAGAGAGCAGCAGGACGAGCCATCATGGACCTGGTGGCCTGCTCACTGTCCGAATCAATCGAGCGGCGTGAGTCAGCGACGCGCTGGTCACAACGCATGCATGCAGCCGGATTTAGTCCTTTTTTCTTCAGTGATGAGGTTTGTGATGATGTACGCGCCTTGTTAAGGAGGTATAATGAAGGTTGGTCAATGGCACAGTGCTCGGACTCTGGAATTTTCTTATCGTGGAAAGATCAAAAGGTCGTTTGGGCAAGTGCATGGAAACCTTGAGCTTGAGTTTGAACAGGTCAAGGTTCAAAGCTTGAAGTGCGATTATTCACGCGTGTGACATGTTTTTTTTTTCTCACTTGTATGCATGGAATGAGAATTGATTGGGTGTGTTAGGAGAGGAAGAAAGGATAGAGGAATGCAAGTAGGGATTTGCTTGATTTGAATAGGATTAATGCAAGTAATTAATTGATTTTCATTTAAACTTTGTTACCATTTTAATTTATGATTAGTTTAATTTCATATTATGGAGAAAGATAGGATAATCATGGTTTTGATTGTCATATGGAGAAGAGGTTTAACTCTTTTCATATACAATTCTGCTCAATGCATGTATTTAACCTTCTAATGAATAGCTTAATCTTCATTCAATACGCGCATGATCTATTATTATTTTGATGAAGTCTTCCATACACCTCAACCAACATATATATAAAACTACTCACAATGAGTGTACATAAACAATATATATTTTTAAAAATTATTCCAATGTATTATTCAAATAATGAACACATTTGAAGATCAAATACTCAACATTTAGTATAGGATCTAAATTTGAGGAGAAATGGCCTGTTCAAGTGTCTTTATAACCCTAATATTCCCAAAGATACTCAAAATCATACAAAGTATTTTTATTAATTTCTTAATTTTATATATATATATATATATATATATATATATATATATATATATATAGATGTGTGTGTGTGTGTGTGTGTGTGTGTGATTAATACATATTAATATATACCATAGTTAATATACACATTGAATACATTATACATACGGGCTCTGTTTGGTGTTATAGTGCGTCAAATATGAATATGAAAATATAGGAATGCATTAAAAATTAGTTCAACCAAAAATAATTTTCAATTTTGCTTTTAAATCACAATATCATATAGAGTCCTTTGATCAGATAGTTTAGAATTTGTAATGAAATTTATTTTAGAAGATGGGTCTGTTTCAACTTCACAAAAAATTATGACTATCGATTGTCAGTTGAAAAATTGTTTTTCCTAAAGGGAATTTTGGTCAAAAGAAATCAATTAATGACAAAACAAAATATTATATTCATTTATGAAAGAATAAAATAAAAAATAAATTTAGAAATTTTCATTTTCACATAACAAAGAGACACCTATAAAATCATTACCATTAAGCCAAATAATTCTCACTAACGTACGCAAAAATACTTTAAAATTTTAAAATACAATTCCATCTCCCTCTCGGTTAATCTTCAATCTACAATGTATAGTATCTGGACATCAAAGTGTACAAGTAATATAACTCATGGAAATTTGAGACCCATTATGAGGACTGAGAGAGAGAGAGAGAGAGGGTGACACGTTCGAAATTTAATGACAAATGCAAGCTGAGGAATCAAATACTAAAATGAAAAGAAAGACAGAATTTTTTAAGTACTGGAGTTTTCATAATGGCCAATGAGATGCCATGACATTTATTAGCGAAATCCTTTATAAAAAAAAAATATCAATATTCTTTCAAAGACTTTAAAGATTAGTAAAAAGTTGAATATTTGATCCAAATAATTTTTGGAATAGAACAGTTGTTAATTTAGATATTATGTGAGATGATCCTTTAGTCTATTTAAACCATTTGCTTAAAAAAAAAAACACACACAACCTACTCCATTCAAAAAAGGTGTAGTTGAAAATGATGAAGAAAGACGTAACTCGTCTTCCTATTGCTATTTCTTGTAAATTTATAGCACCCTTTTCTGAGAGGAATACACAGGCATGTTAAGGCTTATATATAAAGAAAAATGGATGACTAAGAAAACCTATATTCTAGATTGTTCAATACGTTGCATACGACTATGTCATCAAGCTAGTGATGGAATTATACTAAAACTGAAATCATCAAGGTTCTCTTAAATCTTAATCATCATTGTAGCTGTTGTAGAGTGTAGTAATTGCCAAGTCGTCTTGCCGTGTGTCTCTAGTTTGCATCATAAGAACTGAGCTGGGAACATGCTTTATTTTCCAGCTTGGTTTTCGTTGCTTAATCATAAAGTGCAAGAATTGGATGGGCTTTCAGGTCTAGAATCAGAATTTTGTTAACGGGTGTTTTCATGATCTTTTTACATAAAAAGGGAATATAAATGTTCTAGTTTGCCATATTCAAAGCCACTCCTAGAATTCCTACTAAATCATGAGTACAAGCCTCCATGTAATTGTGGAGATTGATCAACCAATTGGCAAGTGTTTGCTGCAAGTGGGAGGAGTTGCAGCAAATTAAAGAAGACAAACAGGGGAATTCAAGTTCGGTATTTCAGTTAATGAAGGAGATTGACGTATTGGCCCTTACTGGATTTATGTCCCGCAGTATATTCATTAATCGCAATTTGGTAATTGACCAAGAAAGTTTAAAACAAATTTCAGATTCCAGAAACTTGGTCAACTGGCTGATGATTTAAAGACTTTGAGGCATTTGGTTCATTAGAGTGTAATTGTTTTTCCGTTTGAATTCTTTTTCCTGTAAATTCTCTGAAATCAATACATCTGAAATCAATACAAGAGACTGGATCTCTTGGATCGATTCGTGGATGTAGGTTTTCTCAAAACCGAACCACATAAATTGCTTCTTGAATCTTCTTACTTTCTGGTTTTAGTTTCTTGGTTTTTTGCATTCTTGAGTTTTTAGTTTCCAATTCTTGCTGATTATCATTTCTGTCAATTGGTTTCTTGGTTTGAGTATATTCTTGGATTCTTAACTGAGTGTATTCCCAGTCTTCGTCCTCTGAGTCATCTTTATAGGTTGGCAGTAGCGGTAGTATGATTGCAGGCGACTCCTTGTCTCTCTTCTACAACTAACAACTTCCTATTTGAGCCTTTCCAAAGGGTGTTCAGACTGTAGCGAATTCTAGCACGGGTTTCCTCTGTGACAAGGAATCGTTCCTTTACTCTAACCCAGTCTACCCTGCGTCCCATGCTCACCAGCATAGAAACGGATGCTTTTAGCTTTGTCTGCCATGTACCAAGATTACAAGTTCGCGCTTTGACACTAATTGCATCAGGTAGTATCAAAGTTAGACCTTTTCTTCTTGTGATGTCGCAAATTCCTACGGATAAGAAAGAAAGAATGATAGGGGTGTTTGTGGGTAAAAAGGATCAATATCCTACATCAGTTGAAAAAGAATGGTTGTAAGTATATAAGCTGAGATAGGCCACCCTGTGGGCAAGTCAGTTTTCCTAGGGCACATAAAAATTAGGGTGACTTGTCACCTCCTCACCGTTGGCGGGTGGTTTGTCACTTCGTCGGTGCGTCACAACGTCAGATCCGAAGTCAATAAACCATGACGATTCCTCAACTCCATGTAGTATTTGTTGTCTAAACGATTAGGGGTCACAAATTCTAGTGCTACGGTTGGATTTCTGGTAGCACCATTTGGTAATGGACATTTGGTATCCAAGAAAGCATCAAATCTAGGGTCCATTGAAGGATCTTGTGCCTGAGTTTCGTTTAAGTTATAGAGATGAACGGAAAATGAGAACAATGCGAGACTCCATTAGAGATCCGAAGTCAATAAACCATGACGATTCCTCAACTGCATATAGTATTTGTTGTCAATACGATTTGAGGTAACAAATTCAAGTGCTACGGTTGGATTTCTGGTAGCTCCATTTGGTGATGGACATTTGGTTTCTAAGAAAACATCAAATCTAGGGTCCATTGAAGGATCTTGTGCTTGAGTTTCGTCGAAGTTATAGAGATGGATGCGAGACTCAATAGATTATGCTGCAGAGTGTCACCATCTCGTCAACTGACATTCCTTTTCATGCAAAATTTGCAGCTATGTGCTCTGCATTGAAGGAAGGAGGAGGGAGATTTTGTGTAACTTCACGCTGAGAGACACCCATCGCCATTTCCAGGTGGTACGTCATAGTTTACTCCACCAACTTTAAGAGAACTGTCGTGAGCAGCAAACGCAAGAATGTCAGCAGATGACACTGTTGGGGGATACAGCTTCTATTTGTGCTTTGACCTTGTCGATCACCTCGTGGCCTCGCATACTTGGGTTGTTTGCAGGATTTCTCTTTCTGAAGGTGGTTTTCCTGATGTGGTTCCTCGTAGAACAGATGCATCATGACCCTGAGAAAATAAAATATTTGTTAACAGTTTCATATGAAGAGACTCAAGCGAATTATCAGAATTAGGATGAACTTGAGAGTACACTAACAAAGTAGTCATGGAAATGCATCCTCATGAGTCCTGCAGCTATGCCAGTATTGCGGGAAACAACATTGTTTACAGCGTCTCTCACAATTCTCTGCTGATGGACAAGTTTATTTATAGAAGCCTACGACGAGATTGGCTAATGATCCCAAAGGCATAGTGGAAACCAAGCTGATAAACATGATAATGCAAGAGAGCATTAGTGAAGGAATATTGTTAATCTTACGAGAATTCAATGCTCTGAAGAAAAAAAAACAAAGAGCCTGGATTCAATTAACTTATTATAGGCTAATGCTCAAGTCTAGCAGCTTAGATGTTGAGTTGATTAGTCAGAGGTGAGGAGTTTAGTGGATTCTCTGAGAGTATTTATTCTCTTTAATCCTATTCATAGCTACTCTCGGATTGAAGTTTTCTTTCTTTGAAAACTTCTGTGTTACCCTCCTCTTCTAACGAGAGAGAATTAATAAGCTATCTCTGTTCATTCCTTGCTCTTTCATGCTCCTCATTTGTGAACCTTCATGTTAATATTTCTTTTTGCTAATTTAATTTGTTCGTTAAGTGTTTTAATGTTGTTCTCGATCTCACAGATAAAATTATTGTTAATAAATTAAGCTCTTTTGAAATTTGAATAATTCAAATATATTATCCAATCTTGAATGTCGAATTAGCTGCACACGCCTCCAATCAACTTGCTAGTTGCTTATAGCCTGAAGACAGACTAGGCCTTGGCCTTTTGCATTATTGTTCAATGAACTTTGACCGAGTCTGGCATGGGATCATGTATCTCTCTATTTGAGTTAAAAACGTAACGTCCCACCAAAACAAAATTTGATCTGAGTTGTCAAATATAAATATACTGCCAGAAATGCATTGTTCTCCTATTCATAGGTGGTTCCAAGTTCTAACTACCAGCTGATCGGTAGAGAAAAAAGAAAGATGGACAACAGACAGATTTGATTCAAAGCAAGATTCCAGCACAGGAGTAATTAACAGTTCAACTGAATCAATTCCATTAATTATGAGCCAAACCAACTTCAAATTACAGCACGCAAGTAAAATGAACACACTATCCTATCAGACTTCACAGGTGGAATACATATCAGATGATGAACACCCAAAAAAAACTCCAAGACATCTCACAAATGAATGGTAGCAGTAAAGTAAGTTGCAGTAGCACCTCTGTTCAAAGATCTCTCCAACCTTGTCTCAAATGGAGTTGAATGCCAGTTAACTTTCTTATCCTGCATTTACCCAGAAAACCAAATCAGAACTCACAATCACCTTAAACAGTTAAATTCCCATCAAACTTCACTTTCTATAATGGAATACCTCTCTGTATTTGCTGGTTGTGTTTGGTATTCCTTTATAAGATGTTGAGACAGAATCCCTGGCACTGCTGGTTGGACTCCAATACGTCCCAACAGTTCCTATTATTGGCATCTCGTCAGGGCTTCGACTTGGTGACTTCCTTGGTGAAGAAGCAGCTGAATACTTTTTGATTTCTTCAAGAGTTAGTGCACCCAAAATAGGCCTATCATCTTGGCTCCACAATGAATTTGATGATCCTTGTGACGTGATTTTCCCAGGTGTTGGGGTTAAAGAAACTGTGCTGTTACTTTTATTGATGGGTGTAGTAGTTTCTGATGAAGACAACCAGTTTGAAAGGCTGGCATCCACTGCTATTTCTTGGTTGGCCTTCTTGGATTGATGTTCAGGTTTTAATTTGAAACTGAGGGATAGTTCCTTAAAACTCTGCCCCATGCTAAATGAAGCTCGTCGAGATTCTTCATCCCCAGTGGAATTCTCTTTCTGCTGCTTCAATTGTGGTTTCCCCTTCGCTTTCACAGCCTTCCATTGAGTCAGATTTTCAACTGGGTTCAAAACAGAATGAACATAACCACTCCTATCTCTTGCAGTTCGATTAAACATAATTGGCTTCAGTCCTCCTCCATCATCCAAACCAGTCACCACTGAACTATCAATCTCCTTGGACTCCAATTTTCTCCCATCAATTCTTGGTTCAATGATCCCATCATTATCATCCTCAGACATATCATCATAATCCAATACTCCGTCGTCGTCATCATCATCATCGAGATTGTTATCTTCGTAGTCTAATTCATCATCACTTTCTCTGCAATTCTGGTACCTATAATTAGGAGGATAAGACCCTGAGCTCGATGTAATCAAACTAGCTTCAGAAGAAGACTGAGATTGGCTTGATTTCACTGAATTCTCTTCCTTTTCTTTCTCTCCATCTTCAACAGTCTCAGGCAAAATATCAGGGACTTCTTCAGGCAAAACATGCACATAAGTTTTGACATGGGCATCAAAAGTTACTTTTTTCCGAGCACCCGTCGAGCTGGAATGCTCCTCAGCCTTAACCCTATACCCAGCACCCCAAAACATTATATCTCTAGCAAGAAAACAATTCTAAACAGATTGCTTCTTTACGTGATGATAACGAAAACCATAAGCAGCTCTTGAATATTGATTACTCACCCAACTTCTGAAAGTGGAGTGACTGGCTTTTCTGAGTACTCCTGAACAAAAGAAACTGTAGATTGCACAGGAACAGAATTGTAACTTGTATTCCTTTGCTGCAATTTTAACACCCAAGTAAGCGACATTTACATATATATAGACGGATTCCTATAAGATAATTGACATCCAGTGTGGTTTCCTCAAAGAAACAGGGGATCTTTCTTGGAAGCTAAGTTACAAAAATCTAGCATCATTAATTACTTTCCTTCCAGTTTCAGAAAAACAAACAGAGCAACTAAATTTTGGGAATAAAATACAGAACAATGAAAAAGAACTTGTAAATACAAAGATAAATTTTTGACTTACATTTTCTCTTGACTGAACCTTGTGTTTCCGTTTCCGTTGCTTGCCATCTTTGGATGAACCAAAACAAGCAAGAAAGCAACCCATCCCAAAATCTTCTTTGCTTGGCGTCTGAAACAAGAAATTACTTTCTGGGTTTCTCTCTAAAACATAGAAAAGGGCGGTGTACAGTTCAGGGATAGGACCCAAAGGAAAGGAAAGGGAAGGAAAGAAAGGTAGCAGGGACAAAATGGTCAAGGAATTTGAACTTTGGGGGGATCTAGGGTTTTTAATACTTTTATCAAATTAAAAAAGAAGGTGACCGTTGGGAAACCACGGTCGTGGAAGTGTGGAACCCATCCTGCCCATCTTTTTTTTTTTTTTTTTTAAATTCTTTTTTTTTTCCAATCACGTAGCTCTTCATGGTGTTATCTGTTAGTTTATTTTTATTTATTAAAAAAAAAGAAAAAAAAACTTTTGGCTTATTTTAGACCTTTGATTGGTGGGTCCAAGGGGAATCTTCTCTTGAACGTAATTAGATAAATTCTTTAATTTTTTTTAAATATTTATGACAAATTTAAACATATCTAACTATAAATAAAATAGTAATATTGTTCTATTATCTTATATTTTTTATAAAATAAAAAATAAATTATGTAAAATATCTATAACAAATTTCTTTTATATAAATTTGTAACTTTAATTCTATTATTATAGAATGGTGTTAAACGATATAAAATTTTTTTTTTGATAAATTGATGTCGTATAATATTATTAATTATTAAAAAAATAAATTAATATAATTATCAAAAATAAAGTATTTGAATTAAAGAAAGTCAATACAATCATATTATTTTAGGTTGTATATAGGTATTTTTTTAAGAAAATACTTTTTTAATCCAAAAAATAAAATAAAATTGTTTAGTTAAGTAATTTGCTATGAGTTAATAAATAATATTTTTTATTATTTGAAAATATAATTATCATAAAAACATATATAATTAAATTTATTATAAATTTGCTTGAGTTAACCAAAAAAATTCTTAAAAGGTTAATTATACAAATGTAAATATGCTATAAACTTGATTTTTCAATGAAAAAAATAATTTTGCTAAATTATTTAAAGAGTATTTTTCATAAATACTTGCTAACAAATTTTTTTTTTTTTAAATAAAAAATGTTGGGGTGAGAGAGGCTCGAACTCTCGACCTCAGGATAACTCAGAAGCTATGAGACCTACGCGCTAACCAACTGCGC
>JAVXUL010000020.1:6230032-6240829 GCA_035590515.1 Trichilia minutiflora
CTCGACATATTAAAATCCGTATAGAACTCGGGTGTACATTATTTAAAAAGACAAGAATATCCTTACTCTAAAACACGAGATGTTTCATATTTTTTATTCAGTAAATATATCCACACAGTACAAGAGTAATCATTAATAATTATCAAGAAATAAATTGCTTCACATGAAGTTGAAACTCTATAAAATCCCTATAAATCACAATGTATTAAATCAAAATAACCTTCAGCTTCATTATCACTAAACAAGAAAGTTTCTCTTGTTTGCTTTGCTCTAGAGTAAACCTCACAAGTTTTATTGATTTTTTACCTATATTACCAACTTCTAAAATTAATTCCACCATCTTAGGAGACGGATAACCCATTCTCTTATGTCAAATCTCAAAAGATTTCTCATCAGTTACCTTGTAAGCATTCACTGATATCACTTCTTTGAGCAAGTATAGCGCTTCGCGTTGTTCACCTGCTCCAATTAGGTTCCTCGAATTTAGGTCCTGTATAGCACAAATTTTTTTAGTAAGTTGAATAATCAAATTTAAATCATTAAGTAATTGTGATACAGAAATCAAATTGCAATTCAAATTGGGCATATAAAGAACTCGTTGCAATTTCAAGTTTCCTTCAAGCAATATGGTTCCTTCTTTCACCGTCATGGTCTTTTGTCATTAAGCAGCTCGACTGAGAATTGCATAATATCACGCATTTCTTTCAAAAATACAAATGTTCTTGCCATATGATGAGAAGGTCCTATATTAATAATCTAAGAAAAAGTCCTCTGCGTACCTATCAATCTCTCATTGATACTATTTTGATGACCACTCAACATATTGAGTAAAGTTGATCACTGCTTATTATTCAATTCACTAAGGTTTTTTTTATCTAAAGCTGTCACAACTCTATTTCCAGCATCAACTCCAGTTACTTGTGTGGCGTTGGCACCAATAGTTCCTCCTTTATTACATCTATCTCTATTGTTATATTTTTGACTGCCTCCTCGTCTAGTAGAAGTTTCACGTGGCCTATTATCCTACCATTCTGGATAGCCAATCAACTGAAAACAACTTCTAGCATCATGTTCCTCTTTGTTAAAATTAGAGCAAATGAAGGATTTATCTTTATCTCTTGAATTTCTACAATCAGCCTGGACTACAAAATCTATAGGATTACCTCTTTCTTTCTTTATTCGTGTCATTGTTCGCACCTGCTCTTGCTGTATAATCAGAACATAGGCACGATTCAAATTGAGCAACGGCTTAGTGCTCAAAATATTATATCGAACTGTTCCGTATCCTTCTTCGTCCAAGCCCATCAAAAATTGATGAACTCTCTCTTTTTCTCGCTTTCTTTTTAATTCAATGGTAAGATTACATCTGCAGTATGTACAAATATAAATTGGTATTTGATCATAACTATTGATTTCATCCTATAATGTTTTGAGTTTTCTAAAATAGGAAACAATGGATTGACCATCTTGCCTATAATTTGATAAATTCAATCTCAATTACTGTATTTATTGCTCATTCCTAATCGAGAATTTTTATTTAGTATCCTCCCATAGATCCTTCACGTTCTCTATATGAAAAATCGTAGAACGAAGTGTGGGTTTAATGGTATTAAACACCCAAAAAACCAACATAGAGTTAACCGTCTACCAATTTTCAAGTTTCGGAGAATCATCTGCTGGTTGCTTGATAGATCCATCAACAAAATCATGTTTGTTTTGGCTTGTAATAGTGTTCGTATAGTTCGCGGTCATTCTTCATAGTTCTCGCCTTTCAATTGAATTTGGTGAATCAAATTACCTGGATTGTCAGTGTGTAAGGATCGAATATTTTCTTGTCTAATTTAGAACTCTCATTTTTCTCTTTATCAGCCATGACTCTCATACCATGTCAAAAACTAAGGAATTTTAGAATGAGAATTCTGATCTTTATTAACCAAAAACGAAAAATATATACAAGATATAACTCTTAATAATAGAAAACTCCTAATAAGATTAAATTACCTAAAATATATAAGAATCATATAACACTAATAAGAAAAGATATATATAAAACTTCCTAAATAGACAGACTAAATAAGACAATACTAAATAACTTTCCAATAAAGATATAAATATTCAAGGACCTCTATTCGCTTAGTGCCACTAAAGTTCGATCTTCCACATTTTAGTAAAATTAGAAATCGACTGCAAACAGACGTAAAAAATATATGGCTTTCTTCTTACATAATACATACAAACAAGTTAATTCCTCCTTCGTTTTCTACGATATTTTGAGTATCTAAACATCACTTCAATCACGGAGCTAGGCTCAAACTAATTTTGTTTCCCAGTCATGACCTAACTAACCGCGAAACCAAATCATAATTTTCCATTATAATTATAGGCCAATTAGGTTTAACTACTCTGAGTAATCTTGCATTACAACATGTAGGACCTCTTCTAACATCATCAATCGAGAAAAAAGTATTCTTCAAAATTTCAAAAAAAAAAAAAAAAGATCGATCGCTAAACAAAAAGTCATTGACTCAAAGTCGATGTAGGAGCCTGAAGACGTTATTTCTGCAGGGCACGTACAATTTTCTTCTGATCTATGAAGGTGGGGCAAGCAAATATCATAAAGACGTGAAGAAAAAAGGAGCTTTTTTTTTTGTTTAAAAAAGTAAAGCCATGAAAGAAAGTATGCATTATATGTTTTAATGATGGACATTCTGTCTGCAGGAGCCCCCTAATTGCTTTTTCTTTTTCTTTTTGGATTTTAACTTATGAATGTTTGTAACTCTGATCACTGTATTCATGGTTCTACGTATGAGTACTACAGTTGTGATTAAAGTTTAAAATAAGTAAATAAGACCAACAAACTTGGTGTGTGACAAGTTGTATGCCATCAGTCATCAACATCCGAATCAAGAACAAAATTTCCATATAATACAACATATGGTTGAAGAAATGACATTTCATCTACACGATTGATGATAATAATACAATAATCTTGAAAACAAATTAAGCTAATAAAGGACCCACATCAATATTGACTTTACCTCCCCCTAGCCAATGGAAAGCCTTGAAAAGGTTTTATCTTATCATGTTTTGGTATTATTATACATGTAATTAATAAATTTTCATGAAGAAGGAATTGTAATTTGAAATGGATTAAATGTATAAATTATAGTTGTGGGAATCGGAGCCCTTCAACTTCAATAGAATATTTCTTCAAATCATGTATATTTTTGGGAATTGAGCGTGACAACCCAAATTACCCTTTCATCCACAGCTATTGGATTCGAAGACTGAAACTGTAACTTAAAATCAAATCTCAGCAAAAGACAAGGGATCCAAACATGGAATTCTGCTAATGATTGATGGGGTAAACCAAAGACAGTATCAAGAAACTATGCAAATGATCCAAGCAGACGTATGTAATACATGTGCATACCAAACTTGACAAAGAAACGAGAAATGAAAAAGGATCGAAAGATCACATGAAAGGTAGAGAATCACGTATGTCCATCCAGAAGATATATATCCATGGTGATGAATATGCTGACACAATATGAAAGTGTGAATGATAAGTCTATAATAAAGATAATCAAATAATGGATTTTGTGCATGGAAAGAATTAAGATTGAGCTCCGTGACAAGAGAATAGAGACAATAGAAGCTTATAGTGGGCTTGTGGTGCATCCAAGTTGACTAGGAAGATGAGTTTAAAGAGGCATGTAGTCAAGTGGGGGTTTGAGTTGTGGGTTGTGATCTGGAAGAAAACTATGTATTCTTTGGACATCTTAAGAAATAGCCTAGCCTTTTGGTTGGTGGTGTATGGAGTACATATTAGTGTGTGCTGTAAACTATAATGTATCATATGAAAATGGGGAAAAAAAGTGAAGGGCATAGCCTAGAACCAAGGGGAGGACAAAATTTGTATTAGAATAAAGCATTATTAAATGACCAATTTATGGATTAATGTAATTAATGAAGAAAAGAAAAAAAAGTAAGGGAATTTAGGCAGAGTTTGGAAAGGGTTTAGGGGGCAAGGAATGTGAATGCGTTGCGTAGGGGTGATGGTGGGTTTGATGATGATGATGCACGCCGGCAGCTTTATTATTACTCACGTCTTCCTCATTATTTCTCTCTCTCTCTTCCATCCGGAAAAAACCAATTGGCACGCCTGCTCCACTAAAAACTATATATATTATTATAAAATTCTCTTTCTTTCTTTATAAGAATGAAAAGCAACCCACTAATCTAACCCATTTGCTGATCTCTACCTCTTCTTACCTTTTTTCCCTTTCTCTTTCTTTCTCTTTCATCGTTTGTCAGACATAATTCTATTTCTAAACCCCAAACTACTCCATTAGACCCATCTTAATTTTAAAGGAGAAACCTACATATTAGTCAATTATACCTTATTATTTAAACTTAAAAAGTTAAACCCCCCCAAAACATAAACTAGAAAAGGAACGCAACCCCACTCGATTCTTCATCGATTACACAAAAGTAAAGCACATTTTTACTCAACTTAGATTCCCCCATCTCCCCCTTCCTATAATTTATAGTGTTAATCATACAACCCAAAGCTAAAATCCAAATTTAAGATCCTCCTTTAATCATTTCCCTGTCCCAATTTCCACTATTAAAAACATAAACCACCCCACCTCCACCCCCATCTTTCATTTTGTATTCCAAAACAAACCAAAAATCCTATCCAAGTTCTCTTCACATTAAATGGACACTCTGTTTAGATTAGTTAGTCTTCAGCAATCTGATCAATCTTTCAACTCTAGCAAAACCTCTAGCAGCTCTAGATCCTACAGACAAAACAATCACTACCAACAAGAAGACGAAGAATGCTTCAACTTTTTCATGGATGAAGAAGACTTCTCCTCGTCTTCTTCTAGGCATAATTACTATCCTTATCATCATCCTCACCTTTCCAACACCACCACAACCCCTACCACCACAACTAATGACAGTAATACTCCTAACCGTCAGTCTTTGGAGCCCACTGACTTCTCTTTCTCTCCGTCTCGAGATCTGAATTTCGAATTCTCAGGCAGGTGGGCTACCGATATACTCATCGAAACTGCAAGAGCTATAGTTGATGAAAACAGCGCTCGCGTTCAGCAGTTGATGTGGATGCTCAACGAGCTTAGTTCACCTTATGGAGATACTGATCAAAAACTTGCTTCTTACTTTTTTCGAGCCTTGTTTAATCGCATGACAGGTTCTGGTGACAGATGTTACTGGACTTTATCATCTGCGTCGAAAAAAACTTGCTCATTTGAGTCAACGCGAAAGATGGTATTGAAGTTTCAAGAGGTGAGTCCTTGGACTACTTTTGGTCACGTCGCTTGTAATGGTGCAATAATGGAAGCTTTGGAAGGTGAAAGCAAGTTACATATTGTTGATATTAGCAACACATATTGCACTCAATGGCCGACTTTGCTTGAAGCCCTAGCGACTCAAACAGACGAGACCCCTGACCTAAGGGTAACCACCGTAGTTGCTAGCAAGTCCTCAGGCGGCGCTGGAGCTGGAGGTTTAGCCGCAGTCAAGAAAGTAATGAAAGAAATAGGTAACAGAATGGTAAAATTCGCTAGACTTATGGGTGTTCCTTTTAAATTCAACGTTATACACCATGCTGGTGATTTATGTGACCTAAATTTAGCTGAACTAGACATCAAAAGCGATGAGGCACTAGCTATCAACTGTATCGGTACTTTACATACAATCACAGCCGTTGATAACCGCAGAGATATCCTGATATCAAAGTTGAGAAGATTGCAGCCAAGGATTATCACTGTTGTTGAAGAAGAAGCTGATCTGGATGTGGGTATTGACGGATTAGAATTTGTTAAGGGTTTCCAAGAATGCTTAAGATGGTTTAGGGTTTACTTTGAGTCATTAGATGAAAGTTTTTCTAGAACAAGCAATGAACGTTTGATGCTGGAGAGAGCAGCAGGACGGTCCATCATGGACCTTGTGGCCTGCTCACCGGCCGAATCAGTCGAGCGGCGTGAGTCAGCCGCACGATGGTCACAACGCATGCATGCAGCCGGATTTAGTCCTTTTTTGTTCGGTGATGAGGTTTGTGATGATGTACGCGCCTTGTTAAGGCGGTACAACGAAGGTTGGTCGATGGCACAGTGCTCGGACTCTGGACTTTTCTTATCATGGAAAGATCAGAAGGTCGTTTGGGCAAGCGCATGGAGACCTTGAGTTGTGGTTGAACAGGTCAACATTCAAAGCTTGAAATGTGATCATTCACATGTGTGACATTTTTTCATACGTGTATGCATGGAATGAGAATTGATTGGGTGTGTTAGGAGAGCAAGAAAGGATAGAGAAATGCAACTAAAGATTTGCTTGATTTGAATAGGATTAATGCAAGTAACTAATTAATTTTCATTTAACCTTTGTTACCATTTTAATTTGTGATTAGCTTATTTCCCTATTTTGAAGAAAGATAGGTTAGTCATGGTTTTGATCATCATATGAAGAAGAGGTTGAACTCTTTTTATGTATAATTCTGCTCGATGCATGTATTTAACCTTCTAATGGATAGCTTGGTCTTCGTTCAAAACGCATATGAGATATTATTATTTTTGAGAGTCTTCCATATGTATACCACACCGACCCACGCATGTATATTCAATTGATAAAATTATGTCATATGTATACAACTGCACACAAATTACAATTTTTTCGAATGAGTGTACGTAAAAAGATTTTTTTTAAAAAAAAAACTGTTCTAATATATTTATTCAAATAATCAACACATTCGAAGATCAACAAATACGCAACGTTTAGTATCGGGTCCAAATTTGAGCAGAAATGGCCCGATCAAGTGTCTCTATACCCTATTATTGGACAGATACTCAAAATCATACATAGTATTTTTAATAATATATATATATATATATATATGCATGTTTGTGTGTTGGATAGGTATTAGCAAATATAATTAAGTTTGTTTTTTCGTTATCCTTTTTATAAGTAGGTAGGTCCAAAATTAAACTGGGTTTGTTGTATATTTGGTACAACAAAGCTGGTATCAACTTTCGGAATATTTAATTATTTAAGAGTTAATTAAAAGGAGGATTAATTTGGATTTCAATGATTCAAACATAAACAACTTAAAAGGTAGTAATCTAATTTCGGGGCAATAGAATCTTAGGACAGCCGATGCTTTTTTAGGGAATCTTGACCATTACTGGCACGATTGTTGTAGTGGGCTGCATCTTACAAAAGTATATACGTCCCTCTCTCTTTCGTGCTTTTAAGATGGCCCTATTAATGGCCCACATAAACGCGCATCGCGTACAAAAGTAATGTCCAAATATAAACCCACTATGAGTTCCTTTTGAGATGTCCCTCAAACATCCCCAAATAAGGTTATCAGAAGTGGGTACCTTTTGGCCCACAGAAGAAGAAGATGAGGTACAAGAAAGGGCAAAAATAAAAAATAAATATCAAAGTTGGGGGGAGGAGCTGCTTTTAGAGTTCATATCTTAATCTTTTGATAAGATCTGTCCCCTCTACCCCCTCCACGTTAGCATGGATAGCTGGAACCAAACTCGTTTTCATGACCACTCCTTTTTTGAGCTTTTGATTTTGATTTTTGATATATAGCATAAATAACAAATTATACGTTGCTCTTCTCTACTGTTTACGTGTTTATTCTCGATTATTAGGTTTTCTTTTCCTTCATCTATTAAGAAAAAAGTGGAGTTCGTGGACGTTGGCCCACATTTTCTTCTTTAGCTTCAGCTTCAGGCCTTCTTTCTTTCTATCATCGACATTGACGATGACAGTAATTGTTAACTGTCTACTGATATATTCAATCTTCGTTTACGGGACCAACAAAAGTTTTTTGTGCTCATCGTGTTGTTTCTTATCAGCAACGTAATTTAATTTATCATAGAATTTTACTTTGTTGACATATGTCAACTGATTTTTCATCAACACTTTACATTTTCATAAATTTCTGATTGAATTTTCTAAATGTTCTTTAAACAAACATTTGCTTAGGCCTCAGAGATATTTTTTTACAGGTATCAATCACAGATTTTTTTTCCACAGGTATCTCTCCCTCCAATAATTGGTGATCAATAAAAAGGATTATTGTGAATACAAGGACATTTGTATGAACCAATCCAGACGAAGATTTAAAAAAAAGGGAAGAGAACAAATTCTAATATCAAATAGACTTGAAATTCTATTGCGCAATGAGTTTGAAAACGGTTTAATAATATATTCATCCTTGAAAACAATTTAATTAATTTTAACAAATTGATTCAATTTCTATTGTCATAATGGCGTTTTCGGATGTTAAAAATCAAGTGCAAAATAATAAATTCAAACAAAGATTTTTTTCTTCTTTGAAAAGTTGGCAACTATTTTTTTTCCCTTTTGTTGAGATCAAGAAGGGTCCGTAAAAAATTCACTCGTGAAAATCATTTTCATTATAAATTCACGCATCAAAATCATTCCAACAACTAACCGTCAATCAAAATCATTCTTTGTTGTCTCCCAATTTTGGCTCGTTAAGAATTAATAACTGTGGAAGATCACATATTCTGCAAATGGTAACTGTCAAGAAAATGTTCAGCAAATAAAGAAGAAGAACAGGGTATCCAGAAGTTGTTATTTTCTGTTAATGGAAGAAAATAACGTTTATGCCCATGACTATATAAGGTCTTCAGTTTATTCATTAATGGCACTTTTATAATTTCGTAAGAGTGAAATAACGAATTCAAGATTCTAGAATTCGTTAATCTTGGCTGATGGATATATAGGATTGGGGCTATGATTTCTTAGTGTGTGTGAATTCATTTGATGTAATACTCCTTTGTAAACATTCTCTGATAATCATACAAGAGACTGGATCCATTGGGTTTAATCGTGGATGTAGGTTTGATCTAAATCGAATCACGTAAACTTCTTTGCTGAGTGTTTTTTCTTTCTGTTGTTTTCTGAGTTTGTAAGTTTTGCAGTTTTTAAGTTTTTCGTTTTCTTTAAGTGTTATTGATTCAAGATTGTTTTTTAACTTTGAGATTAAAACATAACAAGTGTTATCAGAGCCTGGTTCTTGAATGGCTCAAACAAAGTTGGATCTTGCTAAGTTTGATGGGGAGAATGATTTTAACATTTGGAAAATCAAAATGAAGGCTCTGTTGGTTCATCAAGGTTTGGAGCAGGCACTACATGGAGAGGATGGATTACCACTGTCCTGGACTCAAGAAAGGAAAGAAGAGGTATTGAGGAAGGCATATAGTGCTCTTATCTTGAGCTTGAGTGATGCAATGCTAAGGGAAATTCAAGCCTTGAATGTGGACATAGCAGTTGGATTGTGGGATAAATTGGAGGCAAGGTACATGTCTAAATCAATTCACAATCGTCTCTTTCGCAAAAGAAGGCTATACACTTTAGTAATGGAAGAAGGTGGCTCAGTTAAGGAGCTTCTTGATGAATTTAACAAGATCATCATGGATCTTGATAACTTAGATGCAAAGCTCCCGGATGTAGACCTTGCTATGATTTTGTTGAGTTCATTGCCTAGTTCCTATGAACATTTCATAGACACCATGACTCTTGGCAAGGAAACAATCTCTCTTAAGGATGTGAATAATGCTCTGAATACAAAAGAAAAGAGGAAGAATGGTCTTGGCAGTTCAACAGGAGATGGACTCACTACAAGAGGAAAACAAGAAAAGAAACAAGAAAGGAAGGAGCAATCAAGATCCAAATCTAGGGGAAGGAAGAAGAAGTGCTTCTTCTGTCACAAAGAAGGACACTTCATAAGAGACTGCCCCGAAAAGAAGAAAAAGAAGAAGGAAAAACAGAAACAGAAAGGAGATGCATCAGTGGCCTTAGAAGTGTCCGGTGACTCTAGTGAAGGGTATGAGAGTGCTGACTTGCTTGTTGCTTCAAAAGAAAGGTTAGATGATGGATGAGTAATGGAGTCAAGTTGCTCTTTTCATAAATGTCCTCATCTGTCTTTCTTTCATTCAATTTCTTACTGTGAAGGAGGAAAGGTTTTATTAGGCAACCATGAGTTATGCAAGGTTGCTGGGGTAGGCATTGTAAAACTGAGGATGTTTGATGGTATAGTTAGGGAATTAAGGGATGTAAGGTATGTACCAACCCTTAGGAAGAATCTAATCTCACTGGGAGTGCTAGATAACTTAGGTTACTCAATTAAGATAGAAGATAGTAGCCTAAAGGTGTCAAAGGGCTGTTTGATTACCATGAAGGGAGATCTGAGACATGGCTTGTATGTTCTTAAAACTCTAGGTTCAAGAGCTAGATGAACAATAGCTAAGAGTGAGGAAAACAAAAGAATAAGAATTTGGCACCTAAGACTAACACATATAAGTGAGAAAGGGTTGAAAGAACTTGACAGACAAGGATTGTTAGAAAGTGAACCATTGGGAGCCTTAGAGTTTTGTGAGAATTGTGTTTTGGGGAAAGCTACCAGATTAAAGTTTAAACCAACAAAACACATAACAAAGGGTCCATTAGAATATGTACATGCTAACTTATAGGGTCCATCACAAGTTAAAACACTCAAAGGTGTTAGATACTTCCTAACAATGATAGATGATTGGTCAAGAAAACTTTGGGTTTATATCCTGAAAACCAAGGATCAGGTATTACAGAAATTTAAGGAATGAAAGCTGCTAGTTGAGAATAAAAATGGTTTAAAGCTGAAAACACTAAGAACAGATAATGGGTTAGAGTTTTGCAATGAAAAGTTCAATGAATGGTGTAGAACTCATGGCATAACCAGGCATAGGA
>JAVXUL010000020.1:6245851-6257072 GCA_035590515.1 Trichilia minutiflora
TATATATATATATATATATATATATATATATATATATATATATGTAATAGTATTGTTATAATTCTTTCACAATAATTTTAGCTAAAACTTGTTTAATTTATGTGGGCGACAAATTATTGTTGCTTACCCCTGGTATTGGTAACCAAAGCACTTTCAAACATGCGTTATTCATATATAAAAATAAAAACAACACGAGTTCCTTTTGCCCAAATAAGGTTATAAGGATTGGGTAGTTTTGGGCCCACAGAAGAAGAAGATGAGGTAAAGAAGTGGAATAATGAAAAAGAAAAATGAAAGTGGGTATGGGGGAACTGCTTTTTAGGGTTCATATATTCATCTTTTGATAAGACCTGCCCCCTCCACGTTAACATATCTAGCTACAACCGAACTCCTTTTCATGGCCACTCCTTTTTTGAGCTTTTGATTTTGAATTTTTATATATAGAATAAACATTAAACAATAAATAATACGTTCTTCTTGTTTAGTCTTTATGTGTTTTTTCTCGATTATTATATTTTCTTTTTCTAAAAAGTGGAGCTGGGACCTGGGAGATGTTGGCCCATATTTTCTTCTTCTTTAGCTTAAGCTTCAGGCTTTCTTTCTTTCTTTCTTTCTGTCATTGAAGTTGACGATGACTATGAATAACGAGCTACTGTTTGTTAGCTGTCTACTGATATATTCAACCATCTTTTACAGGACCAACAAAAGTTCTTGCGTCCATCGTGTTGTTTCTTATCAGCAGCTTAATTAATTTATCATAGAAACATACATTATTGCATTACATTATATGCAAATGGAAGAGAATTTTACTTTGTTGATGTGTCAACTGATTTTTCACCGACACTCTACATTTTCATAAATTTCTCATTCATTTTCCCTAAACATTCTTTAACAGACACTCAGCTTGAGCGTAGGAGAAATGTTTTAAAGGTATCTATCTCTACAGGAAGTGGCGATCAATAAAAAGAATTATATAGTGAATACAAGGAAACTTGTATGAACCAATCAAAGCAAAGATAAAGATAAAGTAGAACAAATTATAATATAAGATATAGAAAGCTTTTGTATAAATATATATAATGATAGTATTAATTGTCTATTAATTTAAATTATTTATTGTTGATAATTACATTAATTTTGTATTTTTATTAAGTAATAATAACATAATCCATCAAATTTATACACAAGAATTTTTATTATAAGATGTTAAAATAAGTGAAAATAATAAAATATAAACTCAACCTAAGATTTCTTTCCTCCTAGTATTCTTTGAAAAAGTGGTGCCCCTTCTTTTTTTTTTTTTTTTTTTTTTTTGAGTTCAACGATGATCAATAAAAAAATTCATACATCAAAGTCATTTCCATTATAAATTCATGCATCAAAATCATCACCATTTTTATTATAAATTCACACATCAAAATCATCCTAATCACAACAACTAATCGCCCATCAAAATCATCCACAATTCCTCATTACTCCCACCAAATCATCGCCACTCAAAAAAAAAATGTCTAAATTGGAGATTAAGAAAAATCAATGACTAACCAAATTAAAAAAAATCACAAAATAAAACTTATGTGCTTTAAACAAACTCAACTGACATTTATAACGACATATACGATTAATACTAGGTACATGTTGCAAAGGTCACACTCTTGAGATTCGAAAGTTAAACGTGCTTTTTGAAGAAAAACATTTTTTATGATTTTGCTTATTGTTTTTAGAGTTATGTATAGAAGATGAAAAATTTTGTAATTTGATTATTAAAAATTATAAAAGAATGAAGTAGAACGGCTGTATTGTATTGTGTGAGAAATATTTTTAATCAACAAAGGCATAGATTCGAAGTAATTATTTCAATTTTTATTTAGAATATTGAGGTATTTTTATTAGATTAGATGATAGATTATATAATTTTTAAAATAATGAATTACTTACTTTAGTATTTAATTAATAAGAATTATATCATCACTTAAAATACAAGCTAGATAGAACTTTAGATGCCTAATATCATTCTTTTTGAATTTGCACGACAAATACACAAACTTAATTTCTTATCAGAAGACCATCAATATATTTTTAGTAAATTCTAAATTGTTGGTCTTGTGCTGTTGTTTGATAGTATTTTTAGCATGAATAATAATTAAAGATACAAACTTATTGTATAAATTAATAGATATGATAAAATTAATTTTCATTTAGTTAATTTATTTTATTTAATTAATACTATCATATTACATATACATAAATTTATATAAAAAAAATTGTATCTCTATAGAATCTTTTGTATTCATGGATTCTATCGTTTTCATTGCTTCTCAATTAATTATTAGGTCTGAACTCTTCAACAGAGTCCTTAATAAAATTATTTCATAAGTCAAATTTTTTATCGGAATCTAATTCCACTTGCTTGAATTTAATTGTATTCAATCAACAAAATCAAAATCAAAATAGTGTGTATAAACAGAAATTCCAAAGCTGATTCATGCATATTCTTTCCCCAACTAACGAAGAGATCTTGACGGAATTACTACATATAAAATTGAGCATAATTTTGCAAAAAAATAACCCACTTGTTTCTCAAGAAGAGATGAGAAAATGCTCAATATAACATTTTTTAAGCATAGGTAATGAATTGATAGTGTTTTGGGAGTCAATAGATGGTAGGCATAATTTTCATCTGGTTTGAATTAATATATTTTAATAATTATAAAGTAAAAATTAATTTTTGTTAAATTTGTTCAAATTATATTGTAATGTGTAATTTCCTAAAACTTCTTATCCAATATATTATTATGTTGTTCCAATGTAACCCACCTATACGTAGTACAATTGACAAAAGCGAATTTATAATTGTGTGGTTAGATGTACGATTCTGGATTCGATTTTTAGGTGTGTTCACAATTTAAGTGGAAGGTCATGACGGTGAAATACTGTCCTAATCTTTCTCAAAAATTAATCGAGATACGCATAAACTGATCCGGACACTTCGATTATAAGAAAAAAAAAAAAAAATTCATTCGAATGTACATGAAGATTATAACTGTTTAGTTGCTAAATTTTCTCAAAATAATAAACCCCGGCCTTCACCATTCGGTCTGTATGGACCAAGTTGACATTTCAACAGCATAGGTCAGCCTGGCGATTCATTCTATTTCTTTTGAATATTCTACCATTTTTATATTTTTTTATTGTTTTAATTAAATATAGTTAATTAAAAACTACAATAATTGACATTTAACATGACTTCAACATAAGGATTGTTAACTTTGACGTGTCACGTTCTGATTGTAGGATAGGTTTCAACGGATTCGGTCAACGCAGGGTTAATCTGCTGTGCAACATCTGTACCATACAACTGTTATACTGTTAACTTATGGGATTGTACTGAACCATCATTCCTTGTGTTCGTAATACCGTCACATGAAGCTTGTAGTTATTGAGAAAGTGTTAAATACACCCGTCCCACGAGAGCCAACGTTATCATATATTATCAACTAAAACATGGAACAAGATTAAATCCATCAAGTCAACTGGAGACATAATCAAATTATTTTAAATTTTTATTTTTTTCCGTAAAATAATCAACCTCCTTAAAAGCTAATATTAACATCACTTAAACAAAGAGATGGGATAAGTCCACTGGCTAGAAGTGGGCATAAATTGGTTGCTGCGTCAGCTAAAAGCAAAAGCTTTTTGAATTATAGACACAAAAATGAAAAACCAGTGACACAAGAATCAAAGAGCTTTAACATATTATACGCTAGAATCATATAGAAAAAAGGACTTAACAATGATTTCAACTAATCCATCTAGGAGGAAGTCTCCACCTTTTATGCCAATAGATGGACACTCTAGGCCACAAAGGGAAGCCGAAATTGTACTCAAGTGGCCTATCAGCAGGCCCTCCGACTATCAAAGGTAACCATATGTATCTGGAGTCCCTCAAGTCAGCAGGATTCCATCGATCAGCCATGAAAATATACGAACCTGGTAGACCAGGCATAGGGATTACATACGTGCTCTGAGAAAAAAAAGTTGTATGTTGAAACATTTTGTTACCGCCAATACATGGGTTTCCCATGATCTCCCATGGACCCATAATTGAATCAGCTGCATGGACCAATGCTTCATTTGGGGCCCATCCAGAGCAGCCTGAAGTAACCATGTAGTAAGTCCCCTGGTGCTTGAAAAGAGCCGGGGCTTCCCGATGTTCTCCCACAAGAATCCTTCTCACAACATTTGAGACATCAAGATAATTTGGGGTTAGCGGTCCAATGTGAAGCTCACTATTGTCCTCAGAGGAATAAATAAGATATGCCACACCATCATCATCTTTAAACACTGTCATGTCCCTGCTCTCAAATCCATGAGGCCGCTTGCTATAGAGATAATCAAAAGGACCGTTTGGGTAATCGCTAATGGCAACCCCAACAGCAGCTTTGGTGTAGTTGCAATCATCAATATGCATCCACATCACATATTTTCCAGTGTTCTCATTGTAAATAACTTTAGGCCGTTCAAGCACATTTAATTTGTAAAGATCATGCATCTCATTTTTCTCTTCTGCAGCCAACACGATGCCCTCATTTTTCCACGTCCATAAGTCCTTGGAGGAATAGCAACCAACTCCTATGATGTCAACCTGAATGTAAGACAGAATTCAAAAACTCAAATGACTAAATTCTTGGAAGTAACAAGTTATATTTCCAATTAAAAGTGAAACTGTGAACATGAGAGGTTAAAGGCAATGTAATTAAGGCATCAATGCACTTGAAAGCGTATGCAATGACAAGCTGATACAAGGAACCTTCAAAACAGAATAAAAAAAAATAGACGGTGATATCACAAAAAAAAGTAAGCTAGGTCTAATCTTCAAAGTGTGTTGGTGGTTAAAAAACAAAAAATTTTACATAGTAATGAATATGGGTTCTACCTTATTATTTAGAAATCTGCTGAGAGGAAATGAAAATTATGGTTAAATCGCATTAGAGCTCTTGCTGGATAGGATCAAATCTATCCTATGGCATCTTCACGTGTGCCACACACATATATCACTCTCTTTTGTACAAAACACAATGTTAAAAGGTAAGAGTATCAGCAAGAAGAGAGTGCATGTCAAGGTTAAAGCAGGTTGGACATAATGAGCAGTCATAAACTGAACAACGGGTAAATTGTACTCCAACCACACATTGCTAAGCCTCAAGAACAATTACTTCACTGACACAGACTAACAGAATAAGTATGATTGAGGCACCACGAACAGCTCTCATATGAATAATAGTGTTTACCTCTTTGGAGAATGGTTAATTTTGTCCATCCAAGGTTTGACGCAACTGAATAGAGGTAAGCTATCACATCTTTCGATAATTCTCAAATATCATCATGTAATCTAAAAGCATATATTATTGGAGATTTTTAGACTATTTTAAATCTTAATTCTGAAGCTGATCATGCTTTTGCAATCTCACAGATGCCAGCACCTTCTTAGTTCTCACCAAGTATATCCATCTATGCTATTAAATCTCATGTTGTAATTCACAATTTCAATAAAGTGTTTGTTTTACTTCAATCTGTAGACCACTAACTCCTCAACATCAATGCTTATCATGCATTGCACCCATTGGCATCATATCTGAGTACCACAGCAAAGTCAACTCTTTGAACATTTGCACCACCCCAACGATGACTGAATCATGAGAAAATATCCCATATTGTAAGACAAGTGGAACTATTCTCACAACAAAAAAGTTACACCACAGAATACTGGTGCGCATAGCTATCATTGAAACCTAAGAATATATCATTTTGAAAGCTTATCCACATTTTGAGGAAACTTCTATCTTGCTTGAAATATTAGTCAAAAGAATATTTCAACATTACCCATTCCAAAACAAAATCGCACATCCCAAGAATAGGATTAATGCTAAATTTACTTTTTCTGTCCAAGTTCTTAAATAAATATTAAGGAAAAGAGAGGCAAATACAATAAGAACAAAGTGTCCTTCCATATTAAAGCATCAGAAAAGTAAAGCAAGTAAAGCCTCCTAAAAGGAACCTAAGATGGGAAACTGCATCCTAAAAGAATATTCAACCTAGAAGCTCAGTGATGCAGCAACTTCAAAATCTATGCAATGCAATAATTTCTCTTACAAAATACAAATACTTTGATAATCATCACTACTTCTCTTTGACCCAAGAATAAACCAATATATCTAAAATCTCCCGTCCTCACTACCTAAGATCCACAAAAGAAGTAAAATCTAAACTTGAGAAGCCAGACATATCTGAAGGTGCAGAAAATTTTAGGATGAGATTAGATCAGTATAAAATTTCTAACAGACTTGACAATTTAGTTGGAAAAAATCAAAGTTGGAACTAATTTAGGGAAGAATGTAAAAATTAAATCCAGGATTGGTGTAAGAAACCATTTCATACATCAATCTTGATATCCAAATGCGTGCAGAAAAAATGAGGTGAAACTTATCTAAAAGCATGCAGAAAGAAATGAAGAGACAATTATAAGCTACATGAAGCGCATCCATATAGACCTCAATCTAGTGATTAGCAACATGCTTCATTTGAGAACAAGACAATAAGTTCAAAAAAGATAACTAACCCGTGCTGCTCCCTTCTTGTGAACAATGTAAGTAGGTCCATCTTTATACTCTCCATACCAATAGTATGTCCTTGACCTCTCATCATATAGTATGCCTCCTCCATGAGCTTGAATGGGAGTGCCCTCAGTGTCCAGCCAAATCCTGCCAGGATAATAATAGAAGCTATTGTTCCCATTATCCTTCATTGGATCTATGGTAGTTTTCATAGCAGGGAAGAACACCTGCCTAAGTTGGGAATTCTCATCAAGAAAATCATCAATTAATGAGGTTGTCCGCTTCGGTCTTCGTTTTGCTGCACGCGGTGATCGTTTTCCCCTAGGTGGGGGAATTTGAATATTCTCCTCTTCTACCTCTACTAGTTCACGGAATGCTGGGTGATTACTTACTTGCAATTGGATTTCTCCATTTGTTGCATCTTTGTGGCTAACAAGGGAGTACAGATGAAGTAAAAGAAGAAACCCCACCAAGCTCCACACCACGGTAGACATTGAACATCTGCTTCCTGCATTGCAAGGGAAAATGGTTGGTTTTCTGTATTTGTTCCGCATCCTCATATTTCTCTTCCTTTTTATCTCCAAGATAACGCTGCAATTAAGAAAATGCAACCTACGGAGATAATAAACCCGACCAAACATAAGTCACAACAATGCTAATCTATATTTGGTCAAAATAGTTTTCAGAAACTCTAAGTATGGAAACTTTTGAACAAGATTATGATAAAGAACTTCAGATAATTTAGTTGATTGTAGCGAATCCCCAGAAATTCTCAAAAAGCACTCTTTTATGATAGGAATGCGCGATCATTGGTGGATAAAATATTAAATATGGAATTATTAACTTCAAATTCATCGAAATGACTGCTACTGCATAGCCTATACATTGAATTCGATGCTAGATTCAATCAATTCCTGTAATCAGAAAGTCCTCCTAAAAATCAGGTAATCAGGTTCATTTTTAGTTATCAATAAACACAGAAAAGCTAGAATTTACCTTTCCTAATCACTTTCAGCACCGAGAAAAACCAGTTATCAATCACCAAACCATCATATCCACTTAAAACCCAACTTCATTTCATCCAGGAATAAATATTAGCAAGTGTTCAATCTCATATAGCAGATCAACTGTCATACTTTAAACCCTCAAAAATCAACCCCTAATAAGAATTACACACACACACAAAAAAAAAAAAAAGGAAAAAAAAGACAACTGAGACCAAAGCCAATAACTGAATTTACCTGACAACACGCGAACCATAAATTGAGAACAATATCCAGACATGGGTTTTTTACGAACAATCTTTTTTCAAAGTTGAGAACGACAATATCAACTATCAAAACAACAAAATCATTTCCCAGCTCACAAAATCATCTGATAACTCAATAACTAACCGAGGTTCAAATGAAGACATTATCGCAACTCAAAAGCATAGAATAGAACAGAAGTTGTTAGGTGGTTTGCTTCATAGTATAAACGGATCTGAGAGGTGATGATTGTGAATTCGGAACGAAGCTGTTCTTCCCATTTAACTTGTGTATCAGACTAGTGAATGGATAAGGTTATGCGAATGTCTTCAATGAAGGAATGAATCAATGACCGAACAATAATGAATATACTTGTTTAAGCAGCGTGTTCTTCCGAATTCTTAGTTCTTTGTTAATACAACTTCCTACATTCAGAGCATCCAATGAGATTTTGACAGTTCCAAATGCTTATTACAGAAGTGATAGATACAATGCAACAAATAAAACCACACCATTTTTTTTGGGGGGTTTTAAATTTAAAACCTTATCTAAGCTTTCAATTTTAATTTTAGATTAGAATAAATTTTAAATAATTGTAATCAAATGTAAAAAAATAATAAAAAATTCTAAATCACCTTAATCCTTAACTTTTTAAATTTATAGGTTATATCGGGTCGTTATGAATTTTATAAATGCAAGATATTTAGAATCGTTTAGTTTTTCTTTAAAGCATGATTAGATTAATAGGCGGGGTACAGTAATTCAAGAGAACCCCCACATTAGACGCTAATAAATATTAGTAATCTTGAGCTAATAACACCCTATTTAGGGATGGTTCGATGATTTGGACTTAGGCGATGATTGATGCTCTTTTATTATAATTTTGGGTTTAAATTATTATAGATTTATTTTGACTAATACATTAAGGTAGAGAACAAAGATTTTTTCTTATACTTGGTACTGCTGTAAGATGATCCTTGTACACACAATAATTATTAAGGACAAGTATCGTGTGATCTACGAATACGTATTTCTTAATGATGGGTGCTTAATCTCGTATTTAATTGGACGTTGCAGTATAATTAAGTGTGAATCTATCTTGTATACCAAAAAAAAAAAAAATCTTGTGCTAATGATATATGGTATAATAATAATAATAATGATATATGGTCCTAAATGTTGGCTGCGTTACATTTATTAAGAAATAAATCATGGTGCAATCCTTTTACGTTGACTTCCTTAAAAACTTTATTATGGTACTAATAGGAATAATATGTTGAAGATTATTTTATTTATTTATTTATTATCATTTATAAATAACATTAAGAATATAAATTATTTATTATTAATAATTATTTTAATTTTATAGTTTTATCAATCAATAATATTATTTAATATTTATTTAATAAAAATCTATATTTTAGTATTTCTTGTGATTAATATGATTCATAAATACAACAATATATAGAAATTTTTTGTGTGTATGATGTTGAAATTGATCAATTGTGATGATGATGATTAAAAAATTAAAATATATAGCATAATTTTATTGAATGATCCATATTTTCAATAAAAAAAAAATAGTAGAATTTTTTAAAATATTGAAATACTTTGTTCAAACATCTAAATAAAATTTATAATTTATGAGTTGTAAAGGTCTCAAGTGAGATAGATACACCACCATATTTGTACAATCTTAATAAAATAATAAACACACATTTTCATTGCTTAAAACGGACTTATCTAATTTATAATATAGATATTTTCAAATTCATGGGTCATTTTTATTTTTTTTTTGGCCATTATTAGTAAATAACTGAATTTCTGTCATTTTTCTTCATTGGTCATAATAGGGCTTTGCGGTCCATTTAACAAACAGTACATGAAGGGAAATTGATACTAATTTCCCATTTTAACGATAATATTGTTACTCTTTTAATTTTAAAATAAAACTCATATTATATAACGATAATAGTTGTTGCATGCAATATAATTTGATATGCAAACTATCTCAAAATTTTTATGTTAAATTTTTTTAAATAATATTTAGTTATTAGATAATTAAAAAGTATAATAAATAATTTTTAAAATTGTATTTTTTTTATTTTTATTTACTAATTATCAATTGGATCAAAATTTTATATTGATCTAAGTTTTTACCTTAACAAATATATTGATTGGTGGTGTATAAATAAGATTATAATAAAAAATAAATATCAAGCTTGCATATATATAAAAATTTATAAATTATTAATTTAAAAAAAAAAAGTTAGATAAGTTTATAGCAATAGAGGATATCAATTTCAATCAATTATATATTAATAATGCATAAATTGATGAAATGAAATCTCTCTGGTACGGTGGTAAGGATTTACAAATAACAACTGCTTAGCATTTGTCTTTGTTTCGAACCTCTAGGATTCTCTCTATTGAATCGTCTAGGTAATCAGACTGTAGATTTTATCTGAACTACCCCTCTTACGCGACGACTGTTTAACGTCTATCTGGAGTTCGATAGATTAAGGTTTTTCACGTATATAAAATTTTTTTGATGAAATGATAATATTATTATTTTTCATAGGAGTTTTGATTATTGAATTGCATAAAATTAATGAAAAAATTGTGTTTTAATTTAAATAAAATAAATTAAGTTAAAGTTTTTATATTCATATTTATACATTTTTTATGTTGTATTTGTTGATGATGCGTGGAAAATATTTTGCTCAATTAAAACTAAGATGGATTTATAGGATATCTTAGGTGCTTCTTATTTTTGAAAATAAAAATAGAAAATGTTTTTGGTAACTTATTATTATAAAATGACTTAAAAGGGTGTTTTTTTCTGTCTTAATTGCTTAATTATTTAAATTTATTTATTTAAGGCAATTAAAATTATTTATTTTTTAATTTAATAGATTTTAAGATACTTTTAAATAATAAATTTTTTTTTTTTAACTTTTTGTGTAAATCTTAAAAGTCTTAAAATCTTCATAAATATACTTACAAAAATATTTTTACCTAATGAATTGATTGATAACCTTACTCGTATTAAAGCTTAACACTTTCTTTTTATTTTCAAAACATATGTATTTTTTTCATTAAAAAATTACACAACTTAAAAAATTTGATATAATAAAATAATAATAATTTTGTTAATAAAAAATATAAATATTATTTTTTATTATATTAAAATATTTAAATTATATAATTCTTTAATGAAAAATATGGTTATTCACAAAAGAAAAAAGGTGTTAAATTTTTAAATAGTAAGTTTGAAAATTGATTACTTGGGCAAGAATATTTTTGTGAACATATTTTATTAAATTTTCAGAATTTTAAGATTCAGACAAAAGGATTTTA
>JAVXUL010000020.1:6257172-6268809 GCA_035590515.1 Trichilia minutiflora
TCACGTTTTAAAATGTATATATATATAAACATAGCTTTTAACAAAAACAATTTAAAGAAAAAATAGTCGAATCTACTCACCTAGCTTGTTACAAAAATAAGAACGAAACTAAATCCATGTAAGCAGGGCAATAACTTCTTTGAAATATCTATAACATAATTTTATAGAAATATTGTTACGATAATCGACATACAACAAATGAAATTAATAATGACTCCTATTATGTAACAATGCCCCCCTCAGATTTAAATTCTCATAATTTACCCTCTAATGACTAATGTACGAAAAACCTGACCATGTTACATTCACTGCCACTATTTATCCTACATGACAAAACTTTATTTCTCGTAAATAACAACAACCACACATATGACATCCTAAGCATATAATTCAAGTTAAACAACTAAAATTCGCAAAATTCATAAATGTGTACAGTAAAACCAAAGCACATAAATATTATATAATCAATTGAACAATGAAATCAATAATGTAATGGTGTTAAGAGCCTTATCGAAGGGTTAATATAATAATATAACCCATTGCTTTAATCGTAAAAAATTACAGAAACTCCCAATGCGTAAACAGTTCCTAAACCTCACTCTTAACTTATTTCACTACCAAATCGATCAAACAACATGTATTAATGAGGATGTCAAAATCTTGTGATTTATAGTAAAGAGAACCAGTTTAATCGGTGGAAAAATTATGACAAATGAAAGAAGCGAGGAGAAAGCATACGGGGATCAGAGAAAAAATCATAAGAAAGATAAGGATGAGAAGAAAATGAAATATCATACCTTTTAATCACATAAATACAATGTTAATAAATGAGAATATAACTCATTTATCCTTGAGAAATTGAATGAAATGAGTTAAAAAGAGTAAAAATGACTTTTTAACTCAGGGATGTGTTTGGAAAGTTTTCCCTTAAAAGGTTTCGATGCCTTTGCCAAAGGTATGGATACCTTGGCCAAAATTTTCATTTTTCTATTAAAGGTATCTAAACTCCCCGATAAGATTTCGGAACTTACAAACTATCAATCAAGTCTCACATAAAATATCATTCACGCCTTTGAAAAATACCATATAAGTCTTTAGTCAACTTCTAATGTTGTTTTCTCTCTCATACGAAATTCGTATTCATTTTTTTTTTATACATAATCAACTTTCTATTCTCTTTTATTAGAAACAAACTTTGTATCAAAACTTTATCTCAATCAATGGTAATATAGCTTGTAATATCAAGTGGTTACATAAAAAATCCAATAACGATCTGCTCTATTTTTGGTTTCGATTCTCTCTCATATAACCTTAGATTTAACTTAAATTTATTTCTATATATTTGTATCTAAGTCCTCTTTAATTAGAAATAAACATCTTGTCAATTGGATTTTTTGATTATCAAAAAATCTTGTTTAAAACACAGGTGTACGATTGATACCATAATGAACAAATTTTTTAACTCAATTAATCTTCACCAAAATCTTTTCAATGCACTTATTAAACACTAATACAAAGTTAGTAACTTGATTGTTAAAACTTGGACACATATTTTGAAAATGATAAAAAAATATCCCTTATAGATAAAATATCAAAAATACCCTAAAAAAAAAATATGAGGTATTGTATCAATACCTTTCTCATTTGCATCTTACCAGCTTTAAACTTGGTCTTGTGATATTTTTCATAAATGCAACACTCACAAAACTTTAGTTGATTTCCTAGCAACCTTTATTTCTTTAATTCAACAAGGTCTTTTTTGCTTGAGTGACCCAATCTATTATGCTATAACATCAGCTTATCATTTATCTTCTCAAATATTGCATTAATATCCCCCATGATCACATTTCCTAGCAACACATACAAACCATGTCTTCTTTGAGTCTTTATTAGGACTAACAATCTTTTTAGCACCTTTAGCATCCCAGCTTCACCTTTAAAGGTACGTCACAATGCTTCTATCATCCTAAGTGAGATCATGTTTCTTTTTAATCCCAATATATATCTCACTTACTATAACTTAATGTATGACCTAGTACTCATCTTCACTTTGATTGTTCCTATCCTTTTGACTTCATAGCTCATATTGTTCCCTAACATGACTTTTACTAATTTTTCTTTTCTCATGGTCATGAACAGTCCTTTACTAAGGCATGTACGAAATGTGTAACCCGAATCCAGGATCCACTCTTTAGACATCTTCTTCTTAGCTATTATTGGTAAGAAGGCGTCTTGAAATTTGCTACTTCAACCACAATAGCACTTTCAAGTATCTTACTCCCTTCCTATTTGGTTTGATAGTTTTTTCTTAGAGCTATTCTTTCTAAAGTGTCTATCTTTATAACAGTAGAAACACTTTAGGTTTCTACTTCTAAACTTCGATCTATATTGTTTTTTCTTATTTGTGGTCTCTAACTACTATTCTTCTCCTGATGTTCAGCCCTTTACTTGAATACTCTCCTTGTGTTGATTCTTCTTGTTTAACTCTTTGAAACTTAAAGTATATTTGACCTCATCCATGGATACCAAAGATCTTCTATACAATAAACTATCTATAAAGTACTCATATGACAGAGAAAGTTATATCAGTACCAAAAGGACTTGATCCTCATTTCTACTTTTACATCCACTATCTTTAAGTCTAACATTAACTTATTAAACTTTTTAAGATATTTTTCAACTGATCCCCCTTCTTCTAGGTAGAACGTATACATTTTTTCCTTTAGATAGAACCATTTTGTCGTAGATTTTGTCATGTATCTGTCTTCAAGTTTTTGCTAAATCCCTTTAGTTGTAGTTTCTTTTGAGAGTTCTCTCAAGACCTTGTCTAATAATGACAAAATCAAAGTACTCCTCACTTTCCTCTTAATTTCCTTTTCTACAATGGTTTTAGTCTCATCTTCATTAAGTATAAAATCTAGGTCTTCATATTGAGTAAGGCTCACATCTTTATCTTCCAAAGATTGAAATCCTTGTCCCCTTGTAAATTTTTCAATGGTGAACTTTGTATTCCCTATTCTTAGTCTTCTTTAATTTGTTCTTTTTTATTAACTTTGATACCACTTGTTAAGACAAGTTCAACAAAACCAACAAGTCCTTTGAATAATTATTGCCACAAAGTTATACAATCACTTAATAACCCTCAAGAATAAAACAAAGAATATAATTCACAAAGTAAAAACACAAATTATGAATCAAGAACAAGATTTAACAAAGAAAAAGATTTTTATTAATTATAGATTTGATGATTACAAAGCCAAGAACCATACTTTAATCTCTATTGCTCTTTCCTTCTCACTCTTATTCTCTCTAGGCTCTGTTTTGTGCTTCAGAAACTCTCTTACGATTAAGAAAAACAACTCTTATTTATAGATTTTTTAAAACCTACACTAATTATAATTGAATTAAAAGAACAAACTTTTCTCTTTTAAGACTTCTGAGGGAATTCGGTGTCTGTTCAATTCAATCCAGCATCAGTCTTTTTAAGCTAAACCAACCCTAAAGGAAGCAACCTAAAACCGACATTCAAATTGATGCCAATCATTCAACCACCAGCCCAAAACCAAGGTCAAATTTGGTGTCGATCTTGAGATTGGTCCTCTGGTTCCTAGAATTATTGATGGACCTCAAAACTTTTTTTCCCCCCTTTTTCCTTTAAATTTCTGTACATTTTGAATGTCATCTCGAGTTGGGGACTGTAGACCATCTGGAAAAGTATCTTCCCTTATCTAGCCAAGCTTTTGCCACCCAAGTAAATACCAAAACCACCATGAAAATGGAAAGAGCTAGCATCCATGACCATAACAATCGAATTGAAAACTTAAATGATTTGCATTGAGTCCTAACAACGTCGGAAATTGTGCTCGTCACTGTCGTGCATTTTGCCAAGCTCTGCAAGTCAGGATATATGTCCAGTATTCCCTGAATAGAATGACTGTAAGCCAGTGCCTTGTCATAATACTTCTGGGGAATAAATTTCCCGTATCTTCTGCATTTTCTTGTTGAATTTTCTCTGTAGCAAGTGAATTTTGAAAGCATCTACAATCAAATTTCCTGGAAAAAGTCAGCTGCTTTTGTCACATTGGTTCATAAAATTAATGGCTTGTGACTATTGCTTACATTGGGTAAGTCACCGATTTGAATGTCATCCTTGGTGCAAGTTTCTGGTACATAGGTGTAATTAGGCCCTGAGGTGAAAGGGTCACATATTCTCCCAAATATGAATAGATCATCATCATGTTCGTGTTGTCCGTATGAAAAATATATCTGCTGTATTTTTGTGTTGATCTGCAACACCACCACATATTCAGACACTGCAGGAAACAAATAATGAATTCTTTTTACTATCTTGTACTTCATACCTTTGCTATGAAACTATGAATAGTGTGGCCGATTCGTGATAATATTGCGTTTGAACGCTTTGAAGACATGCACGGTAGTAAGGCACCCAGATCGTTATTTTGAGGGTGTTGCACAAAAGCTTCAAAAGCTGAACAACTGTCTTCTGCGAAGCTGTAGTTTTTGAACTTGAGAATTTAACAAATTATACATTGTCAAGAAGATTTAATGGAAAATTTTGGATTCGGAGATTGAAATTCAAACTATGTACTCACGTATGGAGGAAGAAATCAAAGCCTGTCAAAACCCAGCACAGGGTTGTTAAGATCCAACAGAGGAGAATTATTCTGGAATCAAAACACGAAAATGTCAGAGTTTTACGAAGTCAATATATAAGCTGATGAAATGATCAAGGGATATGAGTAAACTATTGATCACTTACGTGATGAATCCAGGACGCCAATGCAACAGAAGCAGAACTGAGCCAAAGCAGCAATCCATTAGTCTCTAAACAGGCCATAGTTTTAATTATATTTGTCAGGATATCAATCAGATATGTACTGCATCATATTTCAATGCCTAATTGGAAAGGGTTGGTATAAAAATCAGATGAAACTGGTGTATGCCCACCTCTCCTAGTTCACATATATCTGATCATCATTAAAAAAAAGTGAAAAAAAATTACCTATTGCTGCGGCGACGAAGATCAAGTTGATGTTTACGACCACGAAATGCGATGTATTCCTGAATCACGTAAAGGAAAAAAAATTGCTGATGATAAGTGATTACACATGAATTTTCTAGAAATTTGATTTCAGGGAAATTAGGAGGTGGTGCTGCTTACGAAGCTTGTATGGCGTCATCAATAGAGTGACCACTTTTCTTAACAAAATTTTGTATGTTTTTTGATTCTTTTCCAAGTTTATGGATTGTGGCATTCAATGGTAGAGAGCTGTGTTCGTCATATTTAAGTAATACGATTTCTGCAACTGTCATGGCGTCAATCACTTTCTTGATTGTACTGCTCACATTTTCGCCAGCTTTGATGATGGTGTTCTTCACCTTTCTGGTCCTCTTCAGGGTGCTGTGGTTTTTTGCCAGGATGAAACCTGTAGCAACTCTTCAAATTGATGCGCATGCATGTATACATTATTTCGTCACGTCAATTGTTATTGACCAATTGAAAATCGTAATTCTCTATAACGTGAAAATGGTACTTACATGGCAAGAATGGTCAAGACGATGACGACGAGGAACAAAAGGACATAGTAATGATCCGGATGGAGATATTCTGATTCAGAATCAGTCTTTGGATTCTTCAATCTGATGAAAATGGCAAAGCCCAGCCCGCACAACATCCAGATTCCCGCTATTACATAACCATGTACTCCTGTAAATGCTGCAGACTGAAACCATCGTTAACAAAACAATAACATAATCAATTCTATGTCTCAAAGGCCACACCTTCCTAATTTTTCAGTGCAATTCAATCTGATCCGCCATAGTTCTTAACAGGGACTGAAATGACTTTCTAGTCCCTATCTTTTTTTTTAAAAATTTATTAATAAAAATAAGTGAATTTCATAAAAATTGACGTTGACAAATTTTTTTTTCGATTATATATACAGAAACCTTACAATTTCAAACGAAATCTAATTGTTCAAGATTATGTGTTAGGATATTTTGGCAGCTATTGTGATAATGATAAATGCAGAGAATGTAAAGTATTTGATAATTCATGGGTAACTATACACATTCTTTTTATTTAATGGTGTGTAATTTTATTTTAGAACAACCTATTTGAAAAATGATAGCACCTAATCTCAAACACATCCCAATTTTTTTTACTTTTAATAAGGAATATAATGACATTTTTTATTTTAGATAATATACATGTTTTTTCTTAATTAATTTTATAAAATCTAAAATAATGTATTTAAAGAATTAGTAAATTTTCCATGAAAATGATTATAGCTAAATAAGTATCTAAATTTTAATAATACAGCACTAATTCGAATTATTAACCATCTCACATTCACAAATAATTTTTTAAAATTAAAATATTATAATTTTAAAGCTATAATGGTTATAAAATAAAATTAATATATCTTAGTATTGATGTATTTTATTTTAGTTCTACTTTTAAAGTATCTAATTTTTTAGTTGTCAAAGATTAGGTAAATATTAAGTTAGCAGTAAATCTAAATTTCATAATTAAAATGCTTGACATACACTAATTTTAGTTAAAGATCAGTCACAATTTTACTAGTTGTTAAAACTCAATAATTTTATTTCATAGTAATTTTATTTTTAAAAAAATAATTGCAGTTCTAAACTCAGTTTATAAAATTTTACTAAATATTTTAATTGTTATACTAAGCACAGAAGTTCGGGGTTACAAAACGATCAAAATTCCGTTACAAGCACGGTATTGTTGAATTTATTATCTCGTCATGTTATCATTATGAAATGCATTAAAGGTCACAATAATAAAATAAAAACTTGAAAAAAAAAAATGAAAACAATCGTTCAATTGAATGATCAACGTTTTGACTTTCAAAACAAAAGAAAATTTCCATAGGATATGGACGAAAACTTACAGCCCAATAATGCTTGTCTCTAACATCGTACCGTCCCTCGTAGTACTTGAAATTTCTTAGAGGATCCGGTCTCTTGAAGCTTCTGCGTTCATGATCACCATGAGCTTCCCGAGAACCAAAAGCCACCATGTTGGGAGTAAAAACCATAAGGAGCAGAAATGAAGCAGAAACTCCAATTCCTTTAGACATATTTGGAAACCGAGTTCACAAATTCTACAGAAAATCAGAAAACGATAAGGGTAGGAAAGATTGGCATGAAATCACTTCTCCTTCTTCTTTTAGTTTTTAAACTTTCTGGAGAAAAAGAAGGCTAGGTTAATGGGCTAGCTGACTTAGAGAGTAAGGTAAGAATAGCTTGTGGCTATGGTTTTTGTGGAATTTTCTTTTCTTTGGATGCATCAGGACCCGAAATTTCGGGTTCCCGAATGTTGAAGAATTTGACTAGCTTGTATGGTTTCTTTTGGATTCCGAATCGGTCGTGTGTTGGTATGGAATGGATGCCTATGATCCTTTTTCTTATTCTCTTTGATTGGGTCTTTTGTTGCAGGAAAATATATTTGAATGTCATTTTCTAGGATTTTATTGCATGAAGGTTTTCCAATCAAATCCTTTACAAACAAACGATGCGTTTCTCACAAGGAATTAGGAACCTGTCGTGCTGCTAACGTCGAGAATTTTCTTGTTTTACACATACATAAAAATATAATAAAAGATAAATTTTAATTTTATAGAAATAAAAAATTAATAATATTATAAATATAAATATTGTTTACAAATTAATGTAAAAATGAATGTGATATACTTATCTTGTTACGATATAATTAATTTTTTATTTTTATTTAAATAAAATATATAATATATGATATTAATATAATTTTATTATATTTATTATAGTATTAATAAATTTATATATATTAATTTATATATTTAGTATTACTTAATAAAAGTATACAAATATTAAAATATCTTTAAACTGTTACAAACTTTATATTAGCATAAAACGTTAATTCATAATAATTTTATAAAACAATATAACTTGTCCCATAATTTCATTGGTTTAAGTTTTGAGAAAGAAATAAGGCCAACAAATTAATTTTCTCTCACATTAATTTAAAAAAAAAAAAAGGCATGAATAAAAATAGGTTTCAAATGAGGTGTAGGGGCACATTTGAAAGATTTTCCTTAGTAGTTTAAGATTATATTTGGATTATTAAAAATATTTTTTACTTACTTATAGTATCTATTATAATTTTTTTTTTAAAAAAAAGGAAATTTATACTAGAAGCACTTACATACGATTAAATTATTTTGTATATTACACTTTAAAAGCGAACACAGAGATATAAAAAAATCATGAAATAAACTTCTTTTTTTCTTAATAATCTCATGTACAATATAATTGCCATTGTGAGAAATTTGTTAGATGGAAGATGATGAGTAGAAGTGTCAATCAGATCGATACGGGCCTCATACATAAACAATGATGAACGGCATAGAAAGATCCGATAAACAATGAAAATACGGTTCTGTCAGACCGGCCCAACATTAGGCTAGGCTGGCTAATCATATATTAACTAGTTGCTTGTATAGAATAATCAAAGGGTCCATTAGGGGGACTGGGCTGGACTTTACCTTACTCATGGGTTGCCGAAAAGGCCCAAGTTGAAGCAGAAAGCATACGTGGGACATGTCCTTTATTGAATCTATAATATTTTCAATTAGTTATCCCTTTTAGACAAAAAAAAAACAAAAAAAAACATTAAACTAGTTTATAATTAAATTTTCTTAAGATTCAGTTAGAGTAATTATTAAATTAAAAAAAGTAGAAATTAACAGAGAATATTTTTTATATTATTAATTTATTGGAAATATTTTAGTGTTATGAAAACTGAAATTTTAAACTAATTATTATCTATAATGATGACAGTGCCTGCCAATCGTATATTGTCCTAAGAGAGTCGTATACCTTTGTACAGACGTCGTATGTGTCATTGGCACAGTTGGCACAGCCGGCGTTCTTACGCCACTCATAATAACTACGAGGACCCGACAAATACCATTGCCATCACGTTTCACCCTCGCACAGTTACAAGATCCTCAGTGATTGGTCCGTGTTAGTCAGTCACGATAAACGAGCGTGGAAAGAACTCGGCCTTGCTTTTCCCAACTACTGTCACTTTCCCGATCGATCCGCATAGCTTAAAACAATCAGCCAAAACTTGCGGCTCCAGTTTGCTTCTCGGCACCTCCTGAGAAATCTGGACCGTTAATTGAATATTCAATCTATACGATTGTGTTGCACAATCCAGGAGATCAAACGGTGAACTCTCTGAAGCGGATTCTGATTTTGGAATTTTGGAATTACAACAATTTAATCCCCTATTTTGACTGCATAATCATCGTCCGGCTGTAATAATTAAGGTTTTTAAGTTTCGTATATTTAGTGTGTTTGTGGGAACGTAAATATCGGTAAAAGGGTAAATAAGTAGACGCAAAGCGAAGCTTCATCAGGGCGTCATAAGGGGTCAATTCAAGGCTTAGGTCTCTCGTTCTCTCTTTTTCCCTTATTCTTGTGATCATCATCAATGGGATTGTGGGAAGCTTTTCTGAATTGGCTTCGCAGGTTTGTTTTTCCTATTTCTCTTAGTAAATATTGCTTTACTGTTAATTTTATTCACGAGGGATTTTTTTTTTTCGTTCGTGTTAATGGAAAGTTTGATTGAAATGCCAACTTAAAAAGCAGAGAATTGGATAGGAAATTGGAAAGAAGGCTCGACTTTAATTTATTAGATGGAGCATATAAATTGTTATTTGTAATTGCTTGAATATGTGTTTTGGTTGGGAATACATAATGTTTCATGAAGCTGAAGCTTTCCCTTTTGTGGCAATTTTAAGTTGTTCGGGCGATTAATAATGACATTTTTCTGTTTTCTATGCTTATTGATTTTTTGAATTTAGTTCCCAAGTAACAGACAGAGTTTTCTTTCTTGATATGTAATTGTGTTTTTATGTTTGTTTGTCGTGAACTTTTAGGGGAATTGAAACAGAATAAATGGTTTGATTTCTTAGAAGGTGTAGGTACCTATGGAATGGCGTTGAATATGATGACATTGGTTTCCTCCTCGATAAGGACATCCATTTAACAGATTTAAAAGTGCAAACGGTATTAAAGAAGAGAAGAAGAAAACAAAGATAATTGTTGACTTATTCTTGGTTCTGAGCAATTGCCTCGGTTGTCAATATCTGAAATGTAGTATTGGGACTTGCAGCTTTGCGGATTCTGGATTTAGGAAACCCAGGTTATGGATATTGTCTGCAGAATGCTTTGAAGCACTGTACATGCATAAAGATTGATCATAGTGTCTTTTGTATCCTATTGTGAGTCCAAGAAGATGCTTCATTACAGACTTCTTATTGATAAGAGCATCATCCATGATAATTCCTCCAATGTAGGTCAACTAGCGTAATACAAACAAAAGGCATTTGCCAGAGTCTTATGCTACAAAAAATCCATATAGCTAAACAGATTTACAACAACTGTACATATCATTAATAGGTGCTGTATTTGTTCATTTAAGTCAATAACAAGATATCCGGTTGGTCATTCTGATGGATGGTAAACTATTTTAAAGCAATTTATTGGGGCAACATGTGGAAGCTCATTTGGGATTTTACGCCTTTCCGTAGTATCTCTTTGATAAATTGGGCATTTTTTGGCTGGATGCGTTGGTTCATAATCTATATCTGGGTCTTCCATTAGACAAATTAGATTGGCTAACATTGGTGTTACAGCAAATGAAGTACAGATTTCCACAATAGTAAATGGGAAATAACTTTATTGCAAGTAAATGGATTACCATTTTTCCTTTTTAAGATTTATGGTGAAACATGTATAGCTACGAAGAAAAACTTATATGGCTGTTTTTTTGAAAGTCTGTTCTCTGTGTAACAAAACTCTGCAGAAGCACAGGTTATTAGTTTCCACTCGAACTTATCCAATCCGGACAAAACTTTAAAATCCAAATGCTCGTATACTTATTACCTTTATTTGAGTGCTGCTTTCTTCTGAACTCCATCAAACATGTTTATTGTGCTATTTAATGTTAGCCCTGCTACATGATCATTCAATTTATGCAATGGGAATGGATGAATGATACGTATTGATACATATAACTTGTATTCTATTTCTGCAAACTATGGGGAGAGAAGTTTGTTATAGGGAATGGGAAAAGGGAAAAAGGGAAAAGATCCATTGAAATGAAAGTGTAAGGTACTAGTTTTTCAAGTTAGGTATTTTGTATGTTTTGCGTTGGGAGATTGAATATCCTATTGCTAACCATAGATTGCATTTGTTTATAAATTTCATGGCTTTTTTTAAGTGGATTCATCCTGTCACAGTGGGATAATCTTGTGTTGGGAGATTGAATATCCTATTGCTAAGCATAGATTGCATTTGTTTATAAATTTCATGGCTTTTTTCAATTGGCTTCATTGTGCCACAGTGGGATAATCTTTTTCTTGTAATTTGTCAACCTCTATTCGCTTCATTAAGGAGGCTACCTTTCTGCATCACTCTGCTATTGGGCAGAAAACTTGTGTACTCGTTTGGCTTTCCATGAGACATGGCTTTTACTAGGGTGAAAGACAAAATATTGTGATCACTACTAATTTTGAGGATGGTATACGTGAATAGAGCTTC
>JAVXUL010000020.1:6281752-6300943 GCA_035590515.1 Trichilia minutiflora
GAACGAATCTCCCATTCGGTCGACCGAACCTGCCAGAATTTGAATTCTCACATCAACAGACTCTACACGAGCCTAGGATTACACCCATAGCCCCGTGAAACATGAAATGGATGCCGAAGTATGGACGGGAGAAGTAGAATTAGCAATTATACCCTGGGGGTGAGATACGGGTCGTTACAAGTTAGAATTGCTAATGAAGATGCAATGAATTCATGATATTTCTCACGTCTTCATGTTCAAGAAATATGCCCTCAACCCCTCATATGTTATCGGATCAACTCTTATTGGGCTACTTCAAGCTTTAAAGTATAAAATACAATCAGTTGCCATATTTAATCAATAAGAACAAATCCTACGAAATAAAATCATTTTCATAGCCAAGGTATTACAGATGAATAATACTATAGAGGAAATGACATAGAAGCTTGAAAAATCAAATATGACGATAACATCCTTATCTCACCATATTCTAACTAATCTCAATCTTTTCTTCATCGTAGTATAATTATTTTCATGATTTGGTGTTATTTTAAAAATGAGTTGAATAGTGATTGAACCCTAAACTTAAGGATTATTTGAATTTAAGCCAAATTAAAGCATACTAAGGCTACTAAACATCAATTGGTGAGCTTCTTTACCTATTTAGCTTATCAATTTCATAAATTTCGCGAGTTATTTAAGTTAGGGTTTATTAATTTTAATTTAATTGTAAAAATTTCAATTCAATTGCATTAATTAAGTGTAGAAACATTATATACAATCAGTTTAATGAATTTGTGAAATTTAGGAATTAGAGTTAAAAATCTGTAGTAACTGACTTTATACAATTAAGGGATTTACACAATTCAGACCTAATTCATAAAATTAAGTTGAAATTAGTGAAATTGATAATAAAATAAAGCCTTAGAAAATTGAACGATTGAAAAATTAAAAAAAACAAAGAAAAATGGGCAAAATTAAAAATTTTGACAAAATCTTTGAAACACACTAGAAAGTTTCGTTAAGTATCGTAAATGAGTTTTTATAAATTTTTGCTAGTAAAAAATAGTGAGACAACTAGAATTTAATAGTTTCTCAAATATTTAGAATATTTTTAGGAAAACCCAGATTAGGGTATGTGTATACACACACACACACATCCATTTATTTCAATTAAAACTTTTTTATTGATATAAATATGTATTTAATATGAATTAGACTCAAAACGTGTCAGAGAGGGATCTGTACACCAAGAAGAGCCATATAGAGTGTATACTCTCCCTATACTGTAAGTGAACCTGCTTTACTTGTTTTTAATCTTTCGAAATATTATTTTACAAGCTTAATATTTTAAAGGTTCTTAGAGAATTCGAATTCTTAATTATTATTTTTATTTTATTTGCATATATTGTATGATCAATTTTGGATGCATGATATTGGATTATAACCAGAGGTCAAATTTGAATTTGTTATTGTAATGGTTTGGGTTTTGATATGGATAACGTTCCCAATGATTTGATGGGATTATAAATGATTATATAAACTTGTGATCATTGCTATTTACAACATGTATAGATATATGTTGGTGATAAAATTGAAAGGAACAAATTTATTTGTTACTGTATTTAACATCTCGGTCTTTGAGGATGGGGAGTGGTACCGGGACAATAAGGTCTGAGTAAGAAGAGGCTCTTAATAGGCTTCAAGATGACTGTGGGGATAGGAGGAGTCTCATATCAGAATGAAAGAGGAAGTTACTGGACTATATATGTGGGGTTGGTACCAAATTATTAACGAGATCTTTTGGGATGGGTTTGAACCCATTACCAAGAATAAAACCGTAAGGTTCCAAGAATTGGGCCAAAATGAACAATACCATTGATAGTCCTGGGATCAAGTGTTACAATATGGTATCAAAGCCAATTTTCTTCTAGTACGATTGTGGGATTGAGGATGAGTTAACAAAAGCTGATGAGCCTGTAACATCATGATCCTTGAGAGTGAAGAGTGGTGTCGGGATGAGAAGGCCTGAGTAAAGAGCGGCTCATGGTAGGCTTTAGGATGACTGTGAGACAAAAGGAATCCCACATTGGAATAGGAGAGGAAGTTACTGGGCTATATATGTGGGGTTAGCATCAAATTATTAACGAAGCCTTTCGGGATGGGTTTGGGCCCATTGCCAAGAACAAAACCGTAAGACTTCAAAGGTTGGGCAAAAATGAATAATATCATTGACAGTCTTAGGTTAGGTGTTACACTACAATTATAGAATGATAGCTTAGGACAGACCTTGAAAAAGGTTGCCTAGGTGAGTGGAGGCCACAAGTGGGATTGGTGTATATTAGATGTGATTGATAGTATTATGTAACCATATTAAACTTACTTATAAGTTTCATCAAGGATAATCACATATACTAACACCTGACTATTTGAGACCAATGTTAGTGGTGGATTAATTTTTTTAAATTAAAACATGTATTATTTTATTTTTTTACTATTCTAAATAAATTTTTAATAAAATTTCATTATTTTTATTTGCATAAAAATCTATTGACGGGAATAACTATCGAGAAGGGTAGTTGATCCATTGATTTTATTACAGATTATGTTTTAAAATAAAGATATATCATTTTATTTAAAATTTCTTTAAACTGTTTATTATAAATTTAATTGAGTGGTTTTATTGGATTAAAATAAATTTCGTTTTACTTTTACATAATTCACTCACATAATATATTTTCGTATACTTACCATTCTCACCCTCTCAATTTTAAGTAGATATATGAGTAGTTGTAAGTTTAGGTGGTAGTGTTGATTTAGGCTATTAAACCGTAGATATCTCATTTATTCGACTCATATTCTTATTCATTTGGTCTATTAGAATGCATTTAAGATAAGCTTTATGATTTTATTTGAACAAGAAAAATATAATACGAGTTTCAAAGATTTAGTTTAGGTGATGGAAAATGAGCTGTTGAAAATTTTTTATTTTAACTATTGGACCTTTGTTACTATGTTGTAATATTATTATTTAAAGAAATTATGTTTGATTTTTAATAATGATGGATATTTGGTTTTGAAGTTGATTTGAAAATAAATTTATTGTTGGTTTGATAATAGATATGAATTGAAAAAGGAGTTACGTTGTTTTAAGAAGTTATTTGGGAGTATTTTTGATTTATTATAGATATTGAGAAGTTTTATAAGTTTTTTTTTACGTGTTTAAGAATTAAGAATATGTATAGAAAGTTTGTGATAGTTATTATATATGAGACCCATAAATTAGGATATGATATTTTAAATTTAATTTATAAAAATTAAATTATAGATTATTTTAGTATAAAGTATTATAAAATAAAAAATAGTTTATAATTTTATATTTATATTTAATAAATTTTTTAAAAGTGTTTATGAATATAAATTATAAATTAAATTTTTTATAGTATAAATATTATATTCATTCAATAATTTAAATGAAATATTTAAATTATTTTTATTTAAATTTTAAAATAAAAATAAAATAAAATTTTTATAAATTTAAATTATAAAATAAAAATATATTCATAAATTTTTATAAATGTAAAGTAAAAGTATTTTAAATTTAATTTTTAAAAATTAATTTATAATTTTTTAGTATAAAGTATTATAAAATAAATTATTAAAATTATAAATTAAATTTAAATTTTTTTAAAAATTTAAATATTTTAATTTAAAAGTTCAAATAAAAAATATAAAAAATTTATATGATAAAAATATATATTTTATATTTAATAAAAAAATTTATTATTTATTAAATTATAAAGAGGTTTATGTCATAAATATTCTGACAAGAATAAATAACATTTAAAAAATAATAAAAGATTTTTATGACAAACTTTTTAAAGAAGATATTTATTATTTCAACGTTAAAAAAAAAAAAATTGTCGTCCCCTTTAAAAATATTATGAACCGGTATGTTTCTATGAACCAAACCGGATCTCGATAACTGGATAATCCGAATGAATTGGATCCGAATTTTTTTCCAACCTAAATTCTACTTGCCTAGCAAGCTGGAGTACAACTACTTATTGAACATCAGTATATTAATCGAATTACAAGGTTAACATTACAATATATTAATAAATTATTCTTAGTGAAATGTTTGAAGCATAAATTTCCAAAGGAATGACACAAATTAAAATCGTCAAGGAAAATATTCTATAAAAATTATTACGTTTTTTGAGAACCGATAAGAATTATTAAGGGTTAATATCAATTTCGTCCCTGAGGTTTAAGTTTTTATTAATCTAGGATACAATATGATCAATTTATCAATGTTGTTCCTGCGGTCGAATTCCATCCAATTTTTTGTCGCGATTACCTTCTTACCCTTCGCACCAAAACATGACCATCCATTTCAATTCTCAAACAAATTTTATCAAAATTGTTAGTTTCATACTGTTGCTAAAGATGAGCAGTATGTCGCCACCTTCCATTCAACAAGAGCAACCACCCCACTTCTATTTCCTAGCTTCTTCCTTTCCCTCTTCGTCAATCCACCTGCTACTGCACCATCTGCGAAACAAAACACACCCATCATACAATACAGCCAACCATTCAACAATCCTCTCTCTCATTATCTCTCTGTGACTATCTTTTTTTTTCTTTACCCAAAACAAAATCTCTGAAAATCCTCGCTTTGTTAATGGCCAAAATAATGCAGTAAAAAAGAAAAAAAAGAGCAGGAAATGGGCACAGACAGAACCCCACATCGAGGAATAAAACCCTATTATTGATTTAAAGACATCCGTCTTTTCATCGGATTCGGACTACGCACCAGCCCGGGTCCACGGGCTACATCTCTTTCAGTGACCTAGAGCACCCCAACTTACGATTCTCTGTTTGCTGCTCTTTCCGGCTTTCTTTCCACTCGGATTTGGCTACTTTGAAAGGCTTGTTGGAATTGCTTCGGCTGGTGGGCTTCACCGATATTTCTAGCCACGAATGGGAAGAAACGGGATATTCGTCCGAAAACCCTGAGCCGTCTTCTACGAAAATGACAAAGAAACCGGGGAAGAAGATGGTATGAGATCGTCGGTCCAAGTGACGTTCGTATCAGTTTTTCTGTTACTACAAAAAGTCCATTCTACCCTTCTACAGACTTGGACAATAGGGACGAAATGATGATAAACCGATCAAAGTGTGTCCTTCACTAATAAAAGCTTAAAACCTTAGGAACGAAATTGATATTAACATTAACGATAAATATAAATAAATTTTCTTATTTTTTGGTCAATATGATATTTATAATGCGAGATTTTTTGAAAAACTTGAAACTTAAGAAAGAGATTACGCAAGAAAACCCAAAGCCTTAGCCATTGGTGGAAGAGTAGCTAGTCTCGCATGGCAGCACAGCCAGTTCCTCTTCAACTTCCGGCAACACCACAATTCGAACCCAATACCGAAAAGATCAAACAGAAACTCCTCCAAAATGGCGTCTTTCCAACACCCAAAATTCTCAGAAATATCCGGAAAAAAGAATTCCAGAAATACAAACGCAAGCTAGCCAAAAGCCAGTCTCAAACACAAAACCCACCACTCCCTCAGTCCCAGCAACAAGCTCTCGCGGAAGAACAACATTTCCAAACCCTCAAACGCGAGTACAAGCAATTCACCAGAGTCGTCGCTGAAAAAACTGGTAACCAATTGGTAGGAAAGCCATGGGAGAGGATTGAGAGACTCAAGTTCAGAGAGCTCGCCAGTGAGAATCAAGAGTTTGTTGGTGATAACCTGAAGAAAGAGAATTTGAGGGAGTTGAAGGAAATGTTCGAGAAAGATTTGAATTGGGTTCATAGTAACGATATTGAAGTGGAAACTGATGATTATACTGAAAACCGGGAGTTGGACCCGGCAAAACGATGGCGCAGCGAGGCGGAGGCAATTCGAGTTCTTGTTGATAGGTTTGGGGTTTGGATTGTGATTTTTATTGCTTGTATATTACTTTGATGGTCGATTACCTTGACCTCCTATGAAGTTTTGCTAAAATACGAACAGATTCTACTGGTTTAACTTTTTTCTCTTCCATAGAAGGTCTGGGAGGATTTTTAGAATTTTCAGAGAGGTTTCTAAAGAATTCCAAAAGTTTAGTGTTCTGTTCGAATTTTAGCAGAAACTTAATGAAATAGGGACTAGCTGAAAGTATATTTCCCGTGTTGTAATTGTATGTATAAATTTTTTTTGCTCGTGGTGTTAGGTTGAGTGAGAGGGAGATTACTTTGAGGAACTGGAAGTTTGTGAGGATAATGAAGCAGTCAGGATTGATGTTTACAGAGGGTCAGCTGCTTAAAATATTAAAAGGGCTTGGAGATACGAGGAGTTGGAGGCAGGCGATGTCGCTTGTTGAATGGGTTTATGGACGTAAGGATAAAAGAGATTTAAAGAGTAGGTAAATTTGTTTATGTGTTGCTTTCATAACCATTTGCAACTTTTTGCCATTATATTATACTAGCATTATTGATGTTGGTATATTATGAATTGTTGATGAGGATAACTATATTATATTAGTGTTATTAATATTGGCATATTATGAATCGTTGATGAGCATAACTTAATCCCTGTTGACCATTCCAAAAGGTTCTTAAATGTAACAGAGAGGAAATATGGATTATTGATTATTAGTGATTCAAGTTTTAAAACACGTTCACTCTTAAGAGTGCAATGACACGTTGGTCTATTTGTTAAGCTACTGTTGCACAGAATGATGTATTGACTTTTATGATGGTAGATTATGAAATGAAACTTTGACTAGCCTGATTTTTAGGCTTTGGACTTTTGTTAAGTAGGTTCTTTATGGCGCAGATATTTATGGTTGTCAAACTATAGCTGGAGAGTACAAAGCCAAAACTTGTAGTTTGTTGATGTAGGCCATCTATTTTCACTTGTAAATTGTACATTCTTTTGTTGTTTTTTGCTGGTGCATGCACTCTTGCTTACTAGTATACTCTACAAATGTGTTTCTGCTTCCTCCCATTCCAGAAAAGCTATTGTCTTTCATTTAAACTTGAAGAGTGTGTGATTTCAATTTGTTACTCTTTTATAATACAAAGAATTAACTACTTTTGTAGGTTTGTTTACACAAAATTGTTAGCAATTCTAGGGAAGGCAGGCAGGCCCCAGGAAGCTCTTCGCATTTTCAATCTCATGCTTGTAATATTCACCTAATTTTGTCAATTTATGCAGTTTTTATCCTCTCTTTAAGAAATATGTTATGTTGTCACTGGATCCTATCTCACACTCAAATCTTTCAGGAAGATTACAATATATATCCCGATATAGCCGCATATCATAGCACTGCTGTTACACTTGGCCAAGCTGGTCTTCTGAAAGAACTGGTGAAATTGATTGAGTGCATGAGGCAGAAGCCTTCGAAACGAGTAAAATATATGCACCGCAAGAATTGGGACCCAGTCCTTGAACCTGACCTAGTTGTATACAATGCTGTAAGAGAGCCTATGTTTGTGACACATTTTAATTTCATTGGTTTTTATCATATGCATGTTCACTTAATTACTCCATTCTGCTAAATCTCTTAGGTATTGAATGCTTGTGTTCCATCCCGTCAGTGGAAGGGTGCCTTTTGGGTTTTCAAGCAGTTGAGAAAGAGCGGACTGAAACCTAATGGAGCAACATATGGACTTGCAATGGAGGTAACAATTTATGTGTTTGCAATTTTATGGAATCCAACTAATCAATAGCATATTTTTGGGAGGCTCAAGATAAGTAGGATGACCATAAGTGGATGTCGTACATGTGAATTCTTGTGCTATCATTTTGAGATTTGTTGTCTAGCTGTCGAACCATTGCTGATCCTGCAATTACCAGATTGCAGTTCCCAAGTAGTGGTCAAAATAGGATGCTAAAATAGTTAGGCATTAAGATTTGTGTTAGGCATGCATATATATGATATTTTAAATTTTTTACCAAAGCTTGGGTCTAACTGCAGTTGTTGAGGGGAAAGAACTTCTATTTGCAATATGTTGTATATACTCGGAATATATTTGTATTTAAGCCTTACAGGAGATGCTTATTGAAAGGTAATGCTGCAATCTGGAAAATATGACCTTGTCCATGAGTTCTTTAGGAAAATGGAAAGGAGCGGAGAGGCTCTAAGGGCACTTACTTATAAAGGTAGTTGTCTTTCTCCTTTTTGGACAGCTATTGATATTTGATGGCTCTCATACCTATTTAATCTCTTATTTTTCAGTTCTTGTCAGAACTTTTTGGGAGGAAGGTAAGATCAATGAAGCTGTGGTAGCTGTCAGGGACATGGAACGCAGGGGAGTAGTTGGAACAGCCAGTGTGTACTATGAGCTGGCTTGCTGCCTTTGCAATACAGGGAGATGGCAAGATGCAATGTTAGTGGTGAGTTTCTTTGTGTTTAGAGCTTGGATCTGTTGTGCTGGTATTTGAATTCTTTGATATGATGTAGGATCTGCTTTTGAAAACTAACCAGGCTTTAGTCATAAAGATTCTCCAGCTATAGTGATTTTCTTCAGTCTGTTTTGTTCCATGTATAATTTTAAAGAGTTCCCATTTTCTTTCTGTGTCTACTGGTTTTCCCACTCCACGATCCACTCCCTCTCTCTCCCTGCCTTCTTTAACATTGCTTTTGGGATTAATCTATTAAATGGTATTATATTTTAACATGCATTTTATTCCATCAAAATGGGCTAAGGTAGGGCTTATAAGATGAGTAATGTAATATTTCTCTTTCTACATTTGTATGCAAGTGATGTAAAGTGATTTAAGACTGGAATATGGATAATAGAATAATATAGCAAATGTTATGATATTTTCAATTCAGTGCCAAATCACTTGGGAAGGATAGCTATAATCTATGGGAGATTGATCATTTTTGCAACCTGTGGTGCAAGTTCCAGCATGCAATACCATAGTTGTATCTCTATTGTTTTCATGCTGCAACTGTTGAATGAGAATCATCGTGTTCCTGGCATTTCCTTTGGTTGTTTTGCATCTTTGGTGGTTTTGATATTTTTTATTGAGTATGGAAAATAAATGTGAATAACTGAACACCTAATCCATATCAAATACGTTTAGATAATTTTTTTTAGTTTTCTGTTCATTGAGCAAATTGGAAAGTGGTTGTTCTAGAAGTAATTCACCTGGACATAAATAGTTTTCTGTTTTCTCATTCTGCTATGCTTGCATAGAAGTGAGAAATTAGCAGGAATACAATACATTGACATCATGTAATTGTTCAATCTTTCTCAAAAGAAAAAAAAAAATTCACTCATATTATGGCATTTTAATTTATAAATGACAATTTTTGTTATGGCATACCTATAGGTGGAAAAGATGAAAAAACTTCGCCATAGTAAACCTTTGGAGATTACTTTCACTGGCCTGATAATATCTTCCATGGATGGAGGACATGTTGATGACTGCATAGCAATATTTCAGCACATGAAAGATCATTGTGAACCCAATATAGGGACTATAAATACCATGCTTAAAGTATATGGCCGGAATGATATGTTCTCTAAAGCTAAACAGTTATTTGAAGAAACTATGAGAGCCAATTCTTCTGAGGGTACTTCCCTTAAACCTGATGAGTACACATATAGCTCAATGCTTGAAACTTCTGCTACTGCACACCAATGGGAGTACTTTGAGTACGTGTACAAGGGGATGACTCTATCTGGGTATCAACTAGATCAAACTAAACATGCTTGGCTACTCGTGGAAGCTTCTATAGCTGGAAAGGTGTGCTCTATTATTCTTTTATTTGAAACTTTTGATTGTATCGTGTGTGAGGTTCTGCTTCATTACTGAAATTCTTTATTCTGCCTGAGGCCATAAAGGAATTAAGCTTATTGTTACCAATAGGTATTATTTTGCTTCATCCAAATTCAAAAATTTGGTGATCATTTCACACCTTTGGACTGTCCAAATGAAGAGGGAAAATTATTTCCTTGATGTCCCTGTTTAGTTACAACAGTTATGCTACTCATGAATTTCTTTGAATAAGAAATCTGACCGCCATCAAACTTGTACTCATGATTTGAAAGTATGAGACCGGTGTCTGTTAGATCTAATGACTTGGTAAAATTATATCAATTGTCTGCCATTTTGATATTTTTAACTGTAGTTGAAACAGCTTGGAGGCAGCCACTGTAATATCTCAAAGCATATCAATCTAGAGAAACTAGCTTAAAGTGCTACGTGGCTTGATTTTTCATTTTACAGTTATCACATTATTGATTTTCTTGTCCTATCAGAAGTTATTGGGTGTGCTTAATGGCTAGTGGATAACATGTAACTAAAATTTGTTTTGTTTTGTTTTGTTTTGTTTTGATTGTAGTGGCATCTACTAGAGCATGCATTTGACTCACTTCTGGAGGCAGGAGAAATACCTCATCCATTGTTCTTCACTCAAATGCTAATTCAAGCTATGTTTCAAAGTAATTATGAGAAAGCTATCACTCTTGCCAACACCATGGCTCATGCACCATTTCAAATTACAGAAAGACAGTGGACAGAGCTTTTCAAGAAAAATGGAGACAGGATAAAACGGGATAGCTTAGAGAAATTGTTGGATGCTCTATGTAACTGTAACGCAGCATCTGAAATCACAATCTCAAATTTGTCAAGATCATTGCATACTCTCTGTGGATGTGACAAAGAAAGATACTTCTTGCATTCCATCATTTTAGGCAGTCAGGCCAGAAATACTTCACCCTTGAAAGGTATCCATGCGGAATTTGATGTTAAGAGAACAAAAAATGTGCTGATTTCTTCTGCCAGTTTGATGGGTGGAAATGCCGATTTGACTGCAGATCCCCCTTTACAAGAAATTGATGACACCGTTGATATGCATTCTGTTAACCGGTATGAAATGGATATAGAGGATGTTGATGATGCAGAGATGGTTTCCAAGTCGTCAGCTTACATTCGATACAATAATCAGCTATCTAGTTCTAATATGTGCGTGGTTATGGAGGATGCTTCCGGTTGTGAAGAGTCTGTTGATGAAAACTCTGATTATCTGGACGATGCTCTTGCAAAACTAATTACAAATGGCCCTTCTCAAAATATTGATGAGGCAAAACTTGGAAACCAGGTTGGTGATTCTCACGGTCACAGATCTAATTTGCCATCTGCAGTCCAAATACTGGAAGCATGGAAGGATAGCCGAGAAAAGGATGGGATATTTTTTCCCTTTGAACTGCAAAAGTAAGTGCAAGTATTGTATCTTGTCTGTAATTTTGTTAAAATTTATACTGAATAGTTTTTTGGTGCAGAGAATTTCTTCTGATAGAATTTGTACGAAGAAATTTTAAAGACCAAATTTACAGCTAGAGTTGCATAATCAATATATTAATATTTTAAAAGTAGGCATTGTTGATTAACGTTTCATTTGTAACCTGCTATGACTTTCACTAAAATTATAAGAAGTTTTGGATTAATTTAAAGGAATATTTGTGACGGTTTTTAGTATTTCTTGTTAAATTTTTTTTTTATGTTTTTTAAAATTATTTACCAAATTTAACCTAGCAATAAAATTCACTGATAAAATAAATTTATGAATAACTATAATTATCTATTTTAAAAATATATTTTTACACTAATAATTACAAAAAATTATTAAAATAATACATAAAATGTTTTTTTTTAACTTTGTAATATGAATTAATTTGTTAGTTTTATAGAATTTAATAAAAATAAAATTAAATCACATAAATAAAATTTTAATTTGATGGTAACTTAATTATGAATACTACAAAAATAATTATTAAAATAAAATATAACATTGTTTTTAAAATTTTTTAATTTGAATTAATTTTTTAATTTAATAGAAATAAATTTAAACTACAAGATTTAAATTTTGATTTGTTGGCAACTTAATTATGGATAATTGAAGACGAAGATAAAAATATTTTGAAATAGTCAATTAAAAAATAATTAAAAGTAACGGTTGGGGGTAGATTGTGTATATCAATAAATTCGGGCTTGCATTGATTATTGTCAATATTATTGAAATAATTGTCGATAGATTTTGGTGTATGTTAAAATTTACCCTAAATTTATCAAATAACGTCTCTTCGAAAGTTACAAGAACATAAAACGAAAGGTAAGCTCTCCAATCATTTGGGTTAGGGACGGTTGATTTAGAATAACCAGTTCAGAAGTATTATAAGGATCATATTTAGTTTTTTTTTTTTTGGATAAATGCCTAAAATTAATAAATAATAGTTTATTTCTTCTTTATCGTTAGTTAATTTCATATAATTTTTTAAATGATATTTATGAAATATTTTATGTGATTTCTTTTGTGATATCACATATTAGATTTTTAAAAATATCTGAATTTTTTTTTTGAATTTGCAATATATTTTTCGTTATAGTATGATATTATGACTTAACGGATATAATAACACAGTTATCATTTTGTGTTATTTCACACACATAAACAGCTTAACCACGTTGAATCTTTTGTGAAAAAAATGTCCTCTGTAATCAGAAAAATCCCTTTGATTTCCGTCGCCAAACTTTTTACAACACCACGGGCTGAATCCGTGTCCATTTTTGGCGCTCTATGCACAGCGACTGAGTCCCGAGCCTAGAAGCTCTAACGCATCGCTGACGGACAAGCTAATTGATCTTACGAAGCTTGAACGGCACGACGACTCAATCTTGTTCCGCCTCAAGATGGGCCTCAACTGCTACGGTTTTGCACTTTTTGGGCCTAGTGATCGGGGACGCCGGAAGCGAAACTTGTGGAAAAGACAGCGTTCGATATAAAGCATGAAATGATCGGCAGTGATAAAATCAAGATTATTAAAGAATTGAGATCATTTAGTGCTTTGGGGTTGAAAGAGGCGAAAGAATTGGTGGAGAAAGTGCCTGTTGTGGTCAAAAGAAGAGTCTGAATCCATTCTTGAGAAGCGCAAAGCATTGGGTGCTGCTGGGGTATTGGAATGAATTAAATTCTTCTTCTACTTTTATTTTGGTGATTTGCAGATTCAAGTTTTGTTTTTGATGTGGCTTATAGACATTTGAATCAAAGAGGGACAACTTTTAAGAATAAAATTTTATTGACATGGCAGATTTTCTGCCTCAAGCCATTTAAGTAAGATTAAGATTGTTGTTCCTCTCATCTGGGAAGATTTAGCAACATGTATATAAAAAGTGATTATAATGCGAAAGATGTTATCGGGAGCCTATGTTTACCAACAAACGAAATATTTTGAGTTAATCATAGAGGATTATGCTATAATTAAGTTACGTATTGGTGTTTTGAAACTTCTGGCTGCTTTGAGTTGATCCTAGATGTTTCAAATATCCTTAGAAACATGAAATGTTAAAATTTCCATACTTAGCTCGAATTTATAGATTTTTTCATAGCTTCTTGTCAGCATACGTAGAAGGATTAGGTGCAAGAAATTTGTAGATGCGAGAAGAACAATTTCTTATCTGCCATTTATTAGCAACAGCAGATGCAGAATTCAGACACAAACCCACTTAAACGGAACGATCATAACAGATCTCCTTTTCCCATTCCTTGTATGGATTGATGGGAACTAGAGTATCAGCCGTGCCTACTAAATAGACTCAACATGCACTTGAAGTGGCATATACAGAGAGGGAACTTCTAAACAAAACCAACAAGCAAGCAAGCAAGCAAACAATGTTTACTAGAACTCGCCATAATGTTGCTATATATTTGTTCCTCTTTTCTATGATCAACCCACCACTTGAAAAAGAAATTGTAGCGAGAGATTGTATAGCTAGGGCGGCATTAAAATGCCATGTCCATTTCTTTCACATGTCAGCCTTTACAGCTTTGAAAATCCCGAGACCTATAATGTGCAATCAAATACTCATAAAAGGTCACTCTCACAGTTTCCAGATTTACAAGCCTAGCCCATATGCATATATATATGTATATATGTCAACATAACAGGAGTTGATGTTGCTGCATGAGTGATTATTGTGATGATGCATGTCTGATAACTCCACGCTCCACAAAACCATCTGCTTACTGTTCAGCCTCAGATCATCTGCAAAAGCATGAAAGAGATATCGATCTCAGAAGAGTAGTAACCTAAACCATTCATATCTGATAAAGCTCTACGATTTTCAACATTATAAAAACAGGAAATAAGATTAATTAAAATAGGACACTATTTTCAAAAATAAATAAATGTGTCAAAATTAACAAGCTAAAACATCTCATTACTTCTTAGCAGTAGTGATTTCCAAAGTTTAAGATATTAGTAAAGGATACAATGCAGCACACCCAAATCATTAGATAAGGTTCAATTAGAGGTGACACGGTTTGAACAGAGAAAACTGCCAAGATGGAATGTCTCAAACCACCCAATACCCAAATTACTTGCAGTCTCAGCACTAGGGTCAGCATCCTATGGAAAAAGAGTCGTGCATATGGACTGTATGTGTTAAAAAGAGTACTTGGAAGAGCGCAGGTGAAGGGCTTTACCAAATATGAAGTGTCCTACATGTCAATGCGTTGATTGCTGCTTTGGCAAACACTTGTGCTGCTTCTGCTTCAGCTTCCGCTCTTTCTGCCTCCCTTGCTGCCTCTTCAGCCTCTGCAATCGCAACTTCTGCCTCTGCTATAGCTTGTGCAGCAGCTGCAGCAGCCTCCTGTGCAGTCATTCCTTTCATCCTTGATAGATCAGCATCAACCAGGGATTTGGTAAGAATGCTAATTTCTCTCTTCTGTGCTTTAGGTGAACCCTTTCGTCTTCCCTCCAGGAGTAACTTGGGAGACCTTTTCACTACAGAAACTGGTGCAGTGGGTGCCATTCTGTACTTATGCTTGACCTATGGATATAAAGATTATAAAAATTATCTGCTCTATAACCACACAACCATTACATTTGATTTTCTTCTGCATATATATCTTCCGTCTGTATGAGCTCTTATGCTGATACATAAGTTTACTTCTTATGTACAAACATCAACATTGCAAAAGCCAAAACCAACGTTTTAACATACCCATGAGAAAAGTAAATATTAATGCTACTGGAATCTTATGCATGCTGGATTTGATCTCCTTACCCTTCACATATATGCTTCTTTAGAGTTAAAACTCAAAATTATTCGTTTAAATACAGCATCTCAAATGTTAAAACAATTTTCTGCTACCACTTTTGAAGTTGTCCATGGTTATTGGCTCTGCATACTATCAGCCAAGTAATCCACTTGCACATTATAGACCACAGAAATAAAATGTTATCAACTATAACCGTGCAGATATCAGGTCATGGATATTGCATCCAATAACAGCAATATAATCATTATTTTTCATCCAAACCTTGTCTGAGTTATTACCTTGACCAGTGCTCCATTTGCCATCAAAAACTTAAGTTTTGTAGCCAATAACTTTTTAAGGTTTGGAGGTGCCCAGAATCGATCCTACAAAATAAAATTACCTGAAATTATTTGAAACAATTTTTATCCACATACACAACTATCTGAATTGTTCCTAAGATTGCTTGCATATCACTCTAAATCATCATAGGCTGGTTCTTCCAGACTAGGAGAGGTTCTAACATAACCTTCAAAAATATTGTACGAAATTTGATGAAGATTTAATACATATCAGAAATTTCTCAAAAGCAATCCTGTATTGCTAGGGTTTTTTCTTCAGTTTTGAGTCTTAGCTAATTGGAATCAACAACATGATAACAAAAAAGCAATCTATCAAAACCATTTAAATACACATTTAAAATTAGAAAATATTGTAGAGCAAAATAGTTTGACATTACAATGAAAAGACAAGCATAATTCATGTATGGAGTAGTAGTGGAAATCTTTTGCAATATCTATTCTTCTGGATAAGTAGTAACCAACTTCAGAAAAGAAATGGAATCAAGGAGGACACCTTTTGAAGAAGCATATGGAAGACAAAATCTCCATGATATAAATCATTACAACCACTAAAAGTATCCTGCATTTAGTCAGTCAGTATGCATATCTGCTAACATAAAAAGTTTTCTAAATTTACACGCACACAAGTGGAAGTACCTCTATGTAATTAGCAATTGAAGCCCTGTCAGAACCATTTGGCTCCTTCAAATTGGCAATGGCCTCTAATATAAGCTTGTCCAACCTACAACAAGTAGAGGAGGTCCCAACAAAATGCATAATTATTTATAACCCAAAAGCAGGATAGCATGGTTTATAGTCCAAGCCTTTCATGGCCCATAAAAATTAAAAGTCCAGAATTAAAGAATAAAATATTGACTCTTTTCCACATCCTCTACCAACATGATTCATACTACTAGACTGTCCAAATTATGTTTGTGGAGATTATTCCTGTTAAATAATCAATCATTCAAGTTGTGCTTCGTAATGCACACATCTGCATAAAATTAGAGTGAGACTGGAACTTGTAAGATGTAGTTAGCATAAATGACAATTTACTTTCACATTTTTCCACTATTAAATTTTAACTTAAGAACAAGAACTGCTTAATTATATGCCATAATGAAAATGCAAGAATAATTTTGTATAATCAAAAGGATGTAACCTTACAACTGGTTCTTTTGAACCAGAAGCTTGAAATGTTCCACTAGAAATAGCAAGAGGTTTAGCATCAACAACTTCATCATTCTGAGGTGCAGTGCTCAAAGCCATAGGGTTCTCATCATGCTTAGGTGTCAGCTGAATCCTACCATCATGTTTATGGGTCAGCTGAATCCTAGCCTCATGTTTAGGGGTCACTGTGGTCCTACCATCATGTTTAGGGGTCAGTGAATTCTTTTTAAGGGCAAGCTTAGCCTTCTGTCGAGATCCCCATATTGCGGTCACATTTATATTTCTCCATTTATCCTGTCCAAAATAAAAATCCACAAATTTATACACTACAATACAATTCACGGAATATTCATAATCAGATTAAGCAGGAGTTGTTTCTTATATATAAGGTTGCAATAAATAGAACTGCTACTAAAATATAATGATTTAAAGACCACAGGCATAAAAGAAATTGCATTTCCTTGTAGTAATAATTGAGAGTTCCTCTAAAGACTATCGTACCTTTAGATCCACATTGGAACGGGAATGCAAAATGGCATTAAATTCGGGATCTGAAAGTATAGTTCGCCATTTGCCTGTACCATGCTTAAGTACTCCAGCTTTGAGGGCTGCTTCTTCTTCTGCTGTCCACTTTTGTTTTGGAGCACCCATTGGCAGATATCCAAAACCCCTCGGACCTAAATCACCGACTTCTGTTCCTGTTAATGCATCTCCTGTTCACAGATGACCATTAATAATATGAACTCCGTCAAACACTACTAACTGAATATAGATAATCAAGAAAAAAGCCTGAATAAAAAAAAAAAACAAATTCTTGATACACAAATATATCTTTCAAGACATTATAACAACAGAAATGTTAACACCCACGTATATTTCACTTATAAAGCATAATGCAAAAATATATTTGGCACAAACCAATTGCCCATAACAAAATGTAAGAAGCATTAAGGATATCAAAAATGTAAGAAGCATCCATAACAAATCAATCCCAAACAGATTTCTCCCTAACACAATTACCCAATGGCATAAATAAGTTGAGGAAATGGTTTAACCACTTAAATTACGCGATCATGAATTAATTAAGTTTAATTTTAACATGGACAAGCCACGAAGATGATGAAATTTCAATAACAATATTATTACCCAAAACCAGAGTAATATCATCTCAAATTGCAAAATTTCTGCAAGTAACCGATGAATTATGATTCTTCGCGTAGTAATTCACATCAACAAGAGCAAAAACGAAATCTAGAAATGCACAAAATTCGTTAAAAACTCCCTTATATAAACGCGGTTTAAACACAATCGACGGTAATTTAGTAAATTTTGTACCAGAATTGTATCAAATTCAGTTGGTGAATCGACGCATGATATCCGATCATCAAATTGGACCTGATCAAAAAAATTATAAATTAGTTTGGAAATTATGTGAGAAGTGGGAAATCCACACGTAGCTTCGTCGGATTATCGAGAGAATTACACGGATTACCTGAAAATTTCAGCGATGAATCGAAAATGCAAGACACAGTCTCGGAGAGAGTGAAATTAATGTCAGGACATTGTTCTCGTCCATAAACGTAATTTCCAATTCCTTCTTCGACCATTAATTAATATGCCGCCCCAGTATTTTTCAGAAAATATCAAAATGAACCAATCTTTTTGTTTTTCAATATTTTAATCTATTGGTTCTAATTAATTGAAAAATATCATAATTTGATATAACTGAAAATGAATTATTGAATTTTAATTAATATAATGCATTGGCTAATTGATTATATTTACTATATTAATTCAATTACACCGGTTTAACATTATTGTTGAATCATATATTGTTGTCAAGTATCATACTTATCAAAAAAGTAAACAAATATATGGGTAAAATAAAATGATTGAAGCACATAAAATTATAATTTAATATAAATAGATAATTTTTTGTTAACTATATCTTCATCTTTTGTTAATTATTATTATTATTATTATTATTATTATTATTATTATTATTACTGGGGTAAATTGTCAAGGCCCAACCTGGTTCAAACCTATCTCCAGACCTATCAAATATACATATTACTTTCGAGTGAACCCCTTGATACGACGTCGTCCCGAAAAGCTGGTTACATCACACAGGAGATAACAAAATCGCCTCGAGCACTTTGTCCGAGGTTATCTGTCAGAGGGTCTCCTTCGAGTCATTCATGGTTAACTCACACTCAGGATTGGGACCTTCAACGTCAAGCTTTTTAGGCTCAGGGGGTCGAACTGATATGTTCTTTACAAGAGGGCAGGGACTGGCGAGTACTCAGGGTATACATGTCTCCACGACACTATATTCTGGCATCATCAGAGCTATAACCCGCTGTATAAGAGCCTCCCAGGAATCAGAGGATTTTATTCTCAGAGAACTAGAAGCTCCACTCGAAGGGACCTACACTCGAGGTCTCGAGGATATCGTGATGAGGAACAGTATCATAATTTCCCACGTCCTCTGATTTTTGCAGCAGGTTGTCCTGAGCACGTCAGTCATGTAGCAACACGTGTCCAAAGGTACGAACTTCTAGGCTTTCAATATACAGCATCCAGAAATCAAAGGAGATACATTCTCACATTCTAACTCATTCCAAGAGAATCACACCCACTCTTTCG
>JAVXUL010000020.1:6301043-6316200 GCA_035590515.1 Trichilia minutiflora
TGAGAAAAATGTTCACCAGAGAGAGGTGGGGTATTTATAGACAAACAAAAGAAATCACAACCGTTGATTCTGATCCAACGAACAGGGGAATGCCACATCACCCAAATGCAGAACATCAAGGGTCGTTTTCTTTTTAAATTTAAATGAAGTGGGGCCCGCCCTACCAGTTAATTATGACAACCCGGATATTATGGCCTTTCAGACTGATCCGATAATAGGGGAATGACACGTGTACTGACAGTTACGTTCTCGATAACGGTAATCAAAACGTAACTGTAGCCTATGCCAGTCGAGCAGAAGTTGAATAGTTTTCAATTAAAGCCTTATTTAATTAAAAGCTAGGGGGCTTAGTGTTGGAGTATTTTATCAAGGCATAGTCCATTGGTCTAGACCCATCTCCATGCCTTTATCCAGGCCCACCAAATGCACATATTAAGTGGACTCCTTGATACGGCGTTGTCCCGAGAAGTCGAGTATATCGAATGAGAGATAACTAAATCGCCTCGGACATTCCGCCCAAGGCAACTAGTCAGATGGTCTCTTTCGAGTCATTCATGGTTAACTTGCAATCGGGTTTAAGACCTTCAATGACAAGCCTTTTGGGGCTCGAGAGGTTGGACCAATATGTTATTATGAAACAACAGGGACTCGGAGGCACTCTGGGCACACAAGCCTCCACAACACTACCTTCTGACGTCACTGGAGCTATAGCCTATAGTACAGAGGTCTCCCGAGAACCAAGGAAATTCATTCTCGAGAGAACTAGAAGCTTCACTCGGAGAGACCTACACTTGAGGTCTCAGGGGTGACGTGGCAAAGAACAATATCATTATTTCTCACGCACTCTGATTTCTATAGCAGGTTATTTTGGGCACGTCATCCATGCAGCAACAAGTGTCCAATGTTACGGATTTCTATGCTTCTAATATGCAGCATACAGAAATCGAGGGAGGGACATTATGATAGATTTGATCATTTTTCGAGAAGATTAGACTGTAAGACATTCTCTTATTTTTCACTAGCTTTCAAGCATCATTCTTAGGGAATAGAACATTCTATTTTTTCATATTTTTTATGCATTCTTACTTGCTTGTATGTACACCTCTCTCACATACTAAGTAAAACCCTCTCTGACTTAAGTATCGGAGGGTTTTCGTCAGAAAAATCGACTTTACCCTTGAGGTATTCAGTGTTTTTTAGTATCAAGTTAAGGGCGAGAAGAGAAGACCAACTGATACTCGAGGTTGAGAATGACACCAACTTCTTGTATCAACAATTATTATTATTATTATTATATGTAAAATTCCACTTTATGTATTTTTCTTTTTTCAAAAATGTTAATTAACCTTATAATATAAATAAATTTACATGAAATGCGGATCCAATATCATTTTAAAGAATAAAATTTAAAATAATTATTGTGTTATGTCATTAACACAAGCTCTCATAATTTAGTTATGAGCATAATCTTTATTCTTTTGATTTTATTACTATCATTAATCTTTTTTAATAAGAGTTAACAAAAAGCAATTCGTAGCACCTTTTTTCGAAAAATAAATAAATAAATAATTTGCTACACCTTGATAATTGATTAATTAATTATTCATTAACATTTTAGTAATAATTAATGTGAAGCCTATAAATAAAATTGTCATGTGTGAAAAACTAAATTATTTTTATCATTTTCAACTCATGTGATAATTTTGTTGTGCATTATTAATCTTAATTATTGATGATAAATAAATTAGGACTGTCAAATAGATTAGATTGGCTCGACTCGACTTAGCTCGATTTGTTACATATCAATCTTAAACGAACCTAATCGAGTCAACTTATTTATTATATAGATTAATATTTGTTAGTATTAACTCGGTCAGTGAGCTAACGAGTCAATGAGTCGGTTTACGGACTGATTTTAAAAATTTTAAATTAAAAAATACATATAAAATATACTAGTTACTAATAAATACAATATGTTAATAGTAATAATAACTTTATAATCTAAATACAATATAAACTAATTATATTATAACTTAACATATAAAAATTTTAACAAGTCAAATAAAAATTTTATCAATAATTACAAGTTCAAATACATGATTTTAAATCTCAAAATTTACTAATCCAACACCACTCAGTATAATTAAATAATAAATCTAATATCATTATTAACATCCAAATATAATTAATCATCATTTAAATATAAGGATTAAAAAATATTAAATTTATTTTTTTAATTAAATATGACAATCCGTGGGTTAAATGAATTAGTCCGTTTAACCCACATATCAAACGAATAGAACCAAATCAATTTGAAAATAAAAATAATTTATTTTTTTTATCTTAATCCATTTAAATGATGTGTTAAAGAGGTTAGCTCGCATGTTTGACAACTCTAAAATAAATAACCCTTTATCGTAAATAATTATCATATAATATAGCCATCTTATTTGATTCTTAATCTTTATATCATGATTCATGGGTTTAGTATTAATTTCTAAATTTAAGGGAAAATATTGTAATTGTAAAGAAATTTGGAGTCATTTGGAAAAATGTAAAACTAGTCGAGACAAAATTGTGTTTCTACGTTCTCATCTCATTTTTTCCGAAGTTAGATTGAGCGGTGAAGTAACAGATTGTTGGGTTCGAAGATGGCTCAGTCTCTGCAACGAATATGGAGCCACGGCGGACGCGCCGTGCGGCCCACCATATGCCCTCTCTCGAGACTATTTTCTGCCGACTCGTTGGTCGAGGTCAAACCTGGGGAGATCGGCATGGTCTCCGGAATTCCCCAAGATCATCTCTGTAGAAGAGTACCTCTCTCTACTCTTCTCTCTCTTCAATTTAATTTTCTTTTCCTTTATTTTTGGTGGATCACATTTTGTTCTCTTTTAATATTATGAGAGAAAATGTTGTTTTACGAATTGCTAACATTTTAGGATGATTTGATTAATTAGGTTTTTTCTTGTTTTAATGTTGATTTGGATTCAGAGCTTTATGTTGCGACAAACAGTTATCGTGTGGGCTAATTACATTTTGTTCAGGTTTTTGTTGTGTGATAAGTAAGAGATCCGGATGATTGATGAAAGAAACACCAAACATATCCCAAACTACTCACTAGAACTAGAAATTCAGCACGATGAGAACTTAGAGTCTTTCACTAGCTTACTGGCGAGGCAAGCAGTCAGTCAACTTTCCGCTCCCTTCGTAGCTTTGCATCTTGGCTGTTTTGGGGGAAGTGCCAGTAGTGTTGGTCTTCAATCAAGAATTGGAGATAAAAATGATGCACTCGCCCTGCTTAACGTTAATGTGTTAAAAAACGATAACTTTACTTAACTGTTTAGCGTTTTTAGTCTTCACAAATACTGCACCATCTTCTGTTCTGGTAGTTACAAGACGATTTATGATTTTAACGAATATGTGATTGCCCCTGTATCTTGCAAATCAATCGCATCAGTGGCATGGTAGAAGTAGTGTCATAAATGTGTTTTTTTGGTTTCTTTGATTATTTATCTGTGTTTATAATATTCTATTTAAAATATTCTTTCATCTTTGATATGTATGGCAGGTTGTAATTTACTCACCAGCTAGAACTGCTAGTCAGCAAGGATCTGGAAAAGTTGGGAAGTGGAAGATCAATTTTATGTCGACACAAAAGTAAATTCTTCTTCTGGAATTTTTCTTGCATAAGAATCCTTTAGCTGCAATCTGGTGACTGGAATTTGTCCATAGAATTCAAATGGAAGTCATCACAATTAGACTGGCTTCTGAAATTCTACTCAATTCCACATCCAAAACTCTAATTCCATGTTAGTAAATTTATTCACATAAAATGTGAATTCCTTTTAATTCAGATACTACCTTATGGGGATATTGTCTCTAGAGTCATTTAGTTGAATGCAATCTTGTGAACCTTGCTTTTTCCTGGACTACCAGAATGGTCTTTAAGTAGTTTTACTTATAGATACTACCTATAGTTTCCTACACCTGTGCACCAGGGCAAAGTTGAGCATCTGTAAATATTTCAAATTATATTTACTTTTCTTTTCTAATGAATCTGGCTATTCTTTTGTGCAATATTTACGTGATGACTAATATCTTAATTATATGAAAATTTTGTGTATTATTATGTTGTTTCAAAACAAAGTACTTGTTTTCGCGAAATATATTTGCTTGATTTCCGTTGTTATACTTGCAGATGTTTATTGACCAATTTGGAATTATAAGTTATACGAGTGTTCAGGTTATCATTTAGAGTGATTTTGCAACGTAGTCAAATGATCAAAATATCTCAGTGCTGAGTAACATATTGTAGGTGGGAAAATCCATTGATGGGTTGGACGTCCACTGGCGATCCGTATGCCAATGTTGGTGATGCCGGATTAAGTTTTGACAGTGAAGAGGCTGCGAGGTTATTTGCTGAGAAACATGGTTGGGAATATGTGGTATGTGTTATCTAATTTTAATTTAAACTTCTACCATAGAGATCATTTTGTTTAAAGAGTTTTGTATGTTTTGATTCTGAGATACTTTGGAAATTAATATTTCTTGCTTTACTTACCTAGGCTGCTGGACACATGTTCAGAGCATTTTAGTTTTATGCAACTATTTTTTTTCTACTTAAAAGTAGAGATTTTGGTAATGCCTTTAGGCTTCCTATCTCAGAAGGTTTTGAGTCACATTTTTTGTGTTGCATTGGACTAGTATCATTTATGCTGCACTTTTGATTTCATATTTCTCATTATAAGATGAAAATCCAGTCAGCTTCTTTGCAATGAATTTAACCTTTCAGCTGCATTTTTTTGAATTTCTTCTTAACTACTGTTGACAACACTTCTTGTCTTGGACTTATTTCAGGTGAAGAAGCGCCACACACCGTTGCTGAAGGTTTGAGACTCTTCTTTTACATATTTATTGGCCTTTTTAGCTATTTTTGTTACTGTACCATAACAATCTTTTATATTTTGGTTGGTGGATAAACTGTATTGTATTAAAATAATTGAATCCAATGGTCTCAGGAATAACTTAAAAGTTGTGTATAGTTGAAACTGTTTAGGTTTTGCTGCTGTGTAATTGGTTTTGTTGAACAGGGTCCAAATGGAAGAACTACTTTCACAGTCCATTGATTTTTAGTTCTGCTCTGGTTCTCATTTTGAAACATAATTTACTAAAATGATTAGCGAGTTCTCCTTATTGCTCTCTTATCTTATTCATGCCTACATTAATTGTTGTCTCCTGATCAATTTGCTGATTGGTCATGTGGGTCTTCTACTGGTCTAGATGGTAATTGGAACAGTTAGTAGCTCAGTGTATTGGTTTTTAGTTAGACTATTTTGGAACTAGTGCTGCTAAAGCCCATCTTACAAGGAGTCTCTTCAATTCTGCCTGGTTAATTCCTTACCTTTCTTGTTTCTAATGCGTATTTTGTTCCCGGGATGGATCTACCCTGTGTGGCAGTAAAACTTTATTACTTTAATAGATTCCAGAACTTTTATACGAACTTGCGATTTGAAATTTTAGGACATGCTGATATGTTATGAAAGATATAATTAGTGAGATGTAACCAACCAATCAATAGATAGTGGCTTGTAAAATAAATTTTGCTGATAGATTGTACGCCCTGTTAATGTCCCCAATAAGCATGCAGATTTAGGTGGGTGTACACCAGTTTTTTTGCTGTCTTGCGCTGACGTGTATGCATGTCAAAAGGCTTATAAATTGTTCAATTTTCCAGTATGAACTTTGTTGACATAAATATCAAAATATTCGTAACAGCTTCCTATTTGCTGTTATGGTTGCAGGTGAAATCATATGCAGACAACTTCAAATGGAAGGGTCCAGCCAAAACAAATGAAAATTGACTGTTATTTCAATGGTCTTGTCATCATAAGCCAGGTTGTGGAGCCGATGACTGCTGCTTTTATCGCACATTTTCTGCAAATTGCGATATTATAGCACTTTGTCAAGTCATCCTGAATGAATTTGTTGATTATAATAAAACAAAACTGATGGGTTCTATGCTTTTGTTCCTTTTTCTTTTCCACAATGATAATCCGTTCGAAATGATTAATCTGAAGCTGGTTGCTTTCATCACAGAAATAATTCAAAGAGTTGAATCTTTCTGGGTTTTCCTTTAATGGAGCGCAAAAGTTGGTGCTCCAACACCTTTATCAACTGCAATATGCATTTTAGGAAACATAGAATGATGCCAACACACCTACCTATTTCTCTAAGGAAATATAAGTTCTCCTCTTATATAAACTTATAAAAATTTTAAAGGTCTTAAATGTGAAGAATATAATGTGAGATTTAACATCTATGTTATGGTAACTACAATTTTGATGAGGTGGCAAAAATCCATTACACTTAACTCTCTTAATACATGTTTGGTTGGCTGAATACTCTGGAAAAGAATACCCTGGATTCCAATCTATAATTTTAGAATTCCTAAAGCAACTATGTACGATTCACTCGTCTTAGCTCCACTTCTCTTCAGTTGAAGTATGCGTATACAGCAGAAGATGAATTGAGGGTAATCAGGATCAACTAGAATTCACAAAGCTGAGAACTTGATGCAGAGTCAAGTCTGCAAAAGGAGTGATAAATACAGCAAGATGGCAGATTGAGACGATAACTTGGACAAACTATTCAAAAAACTTGATGCAGAATACTCTGCAGTAATAACCTCATCTATATGCCCTAAGGCTATCAACAGTGATTCCGCTAGTATCAGGTAGCAATTTCTTCATGTAGTACTTTGAATTTCGGGATAGATTGATCCTTTTTCTCCTTTCTTCTGGTATCATATCAATTGAGCATTCTCTGAAGCCACGACTCTTAAACCTATAAACAAAAGCATGAATTCAGAGTCTATTGACAGACTAACTGGTTCAAGCATATCACAGAAAAGATTTAACAGCCATAGACTAACTAATAACCAAATATTAACTGAAGACAGAAAGTGCAGCACAAAAGTACGACATCTCCCTACTTTGCTTTAAAATGCACAGAAATTGACAATTTTATGCCAAAGTAGTAGACCAACTAGCATGCATATATCATGTGTATTTCAGGTAGTGAAGAAACAAACCAATCTGCAGTTCGGGTGGTCAGCAGGAAAAGCATCTGCAATCCAAAGGCCGCCGCCGCCTTCTCAATATAATCTGATGATATTCGATTGCAATCAGGAAATTATTCTCAATAAGCACTGCAACTGATAGGATGCTAGATGGTACTCATATTACTATTAACATTACAAGCTACGATCAAACATATTATAAATCTCTTAAAGGCAGGTGGTTGTGGAGAAGTTCTGTCTTAGATACTTCCCAAGTTGTGTTAGACTTTTTAAGTCAGGATTTAACTTGTGTGTTAATGATTTCAATTAGGATTTGAACTGTGCTCAGAATTTTCAATTTTGTGTAAGTTCCAAGTTGTGTCAACAGCTGTAATATTACACAGTTGAGCAATCCCACGACACATTAGAAGTATCAAGTTGTGTTAACAGCTGTAGCGTTATGCTGATGTATATTAGCCAATCCCAGGATATACAAGTTCTACTCCCTAATATTGGAAAGGTATTCTACTATATGCTATCACATATTTGTTAACAGGAAGGAACAAATGGATAAAACCCATAAGATAATAATAATAATTATAATAATAAGTGACACATGTGTTGGTATTAAAGTCAGAAAGCCAAATGGTTTAGGTTTACAAACACTTTCCCATCAAACTCCTATATCACTAATTGCAAGAACTTCAAAAATTAGGTTACACAAATTAAAACTTTAATTGCAGTTCAAGCGATATATCATAGAAGGAAACCAATATCATACCAAGTAATTTGTCACCCTGTCCTTGACCTCGGCAGTCAGGAGAAACGGCAATAGCAGCAACCTCCCCACACTTTTCCTTAAAAAAGGGGAAAAGTGCAGCACAAGCAATGATCTGACCTTCTCGCTCCACAACATAGAATGAATCTAATGCTTTAAGTAGCTATTAACACAAAACAAATAAGAAACATAGTTACTCACTCTTTCCAAGAAAATAATGAGACCTGCATTCAATTTTGTATTATCTCTCATAAGGTAAAACAGTAAGATATCAGCAAGAATCGATAAGATAATAAGCTATGAACAAACATCAGAAATAGCAGAATGCCAAACCTCTTCATCAGTCCTTCGGATCAATGCGCCGGATTCTACAAGAGGTTGAATTATTTGTTTTATTCCAGATAGATCTGTCATCTTTGCCATACGAGTTCCTTCGTAAAGATCACTAACATAGACATTCGAAATCTAGAATCAATAAACAGGATGAAAAATGTCTCAATAAGTGAAAATCAGTTTACATGAGATTGGAACCAATGAACTTCTAAATGCAAGCAATGAACTTGTAAGTCAGATAGGAAACCTTAGGAATATAACTCAGTATATAAGGTATTTGGAAGACATTTATTTGAAAAAGTTGCATACCTAGCCACCATTGTCCCCATTCCATCTCTTTTAAACAATTCCAATAATAGAACTCCACCAATGGTGCCATCCAACAAATGAACTCTTTGAACACCTCCCTGATAATACGGAAGAAAACACAGTGGGCTGGGAGGTATAAACTCAATATTAAGGCATACAACTATTTTCAAGGATGTAAGAATGTACTAAGCTATCTTCCCAGAGAAACCTGATACCACCCCTGAGAACTCAAAAAGTAACAATAGCATTTATACAACTTCTTTTGACAGATATTCTTGTACTCATTCATCAACAAAAACCAACGTAGAAGAAAGCCAGAGATAGAAAGCACAAATCATTCATTCAGTGGCCATATTTTTGGCAATTAATCAGCACCTTCTTAACAACTCATGTTCAGAAGTTAATGCAGACAGAACTACAACACAAAGTAAATTGCTAATTACAATTTAATTATAATGCTTGCATGAGTCTGGAAGGTGGACTGTTTCATAAAAGAAAAAGTTTTCATGTTATCCTGTGGACTAGATAGTTATTTAAGTAAAAAATGGAGTGCAACACTTTTATCTATATGTTTGAGCACCAGGTCTCATTAGGGATGGCAGAAATATCTGGATCTGGATTCGTCCCACACCGGAAAAGATTCAGATGATTCAGATCCAGAAAAATCTGCACTGGAGTAAAGGAAATACCCAAATACGGGTCGGGATCCACAATATATAATCCCTTTTTCCCGCAGATCACCTGATTTGTTAACTGGAGCAGTAAATTTATATTCAACCCTATCCCTATCTGAAATTTTTTGACTTCAAATCGCTATCTCTCAATTATTTCCAATCAAAATTTTGACAGTTCAACCCTGTCCCAGAAATTCTTCGACTTTGATTCCCTACTTTCTAGTGACTGATTCTTCATTCATTCCATACAAGCTCTTTTTTGAACAATCAGTAATCCTTTTAACTGGGTTACTAGAGCTAGGATTTGATGCCGATGATTTAAAGATTCTTCTTCTTAATATTAGGTTTCATTTTGTTTCCTTCTTCAATCTAAACATACTAAAAATTATTTTTTGGATTTACGCCCTATGTTGGTACTGGTTTAGGAATAATGGGGTTCTGCATAGAGGTATCTTGATGATTTACTGTTGATTATTCAGGAAGATTTTAACTAAGTTCTCCTTTTGAGTTAAATTAATTTACATTGTTTTGTTTAATCCAATGAGCTGTTGAAGTTTTGGGGTTCATACTGGTGACTTCTTTTCCTGATTGTGTAATATGTTTTGAGGAATGCAGAATGCAGTGTTTTTGATGCCATTTTAGTTGGTTGATGAACGCAGAAGTTTTGGGGTCAACTGAAAATCCAGATTTTTTCCGAACATCCGAAAATCCGGAGAAAAAAAATCCGGCCAGCATCCACTCAGGAAAGTATCCGGTTTTTGTCTGGATCCGGTCCAGGTAAGGCAATATCCGGCCCAAATTCAGAATTTTGCCATCCTAGGTCTCATTTTCTTTGAGATGACTAATCTCGCATTCAATTTTTTATTAATATCATTTATAAGGTTATTTTATATATATATATATATATATTTTCAATACAGAAAAGGTTTTTTAAACTTGCATATGTTATTATTATATTTCTATTGTTTTATTGGTATAAAACTGATTTTGTATATCCATGAGACTTATTGACATCCTTCCCCTTAGTTAAAGATGAGAGTTGCCACCTTTGGAAAATTGTGCTTAATCAATGTATCATCAGCACTGATCAACAAAAAGGTCAAAAGAGCTAGGAAAGCCAAACACAGTTTTAGCAATAAAATGAATGAAATCAGAAAGGGTAAAATAAAAATAGATTGAACATCAAAAACTAAAAGCCTCCATTAAGAGAAAGCTTTACCTTTGCTACTGAGGTTCCATAATGTTTTCACTTAGCACTAACTAGATTTATGTGATGAAAAGGGTTTGGTCATGGACTTACTCTACAAACGAAGGCTGCAGCAGCTAATTCTGAAAGGTAACCATTTAATCGACTAAGCCGCTCCTGTCCTCCAATAGCAAAACCCTGTTCACCAGACCATATTCCATTGCCATTGTCAAAACCAACACCATTGTTAAAAGTTACAACGTGCCTTTCACCAAGAGCTCTCCCATTTTGGGAAGAATGAATACTTCCATTAGAACCATTATGCCCAAGATAAGTAAGTTCTTCCTCACCAACAGCTTCCACATAGTCAGCAGCTATCTCACTTTGCTTTGCCCGTTGACGAATTAACGTGTCTGCTTCTTGAAGAGTCAAGAAACGAATAAGGCGCCCACTCTTGTCCAAAATTGGACCATCTATAATACAAATAAGCTTGTCTGCTTCAATAGCTAAGGCACAAGCCGTAGCCACCTCATATGTGCTGAAATTTACAAAAGGATACAGATTATTGAATGAGAATAAACATTTGCACCGATTTTAATCCATAATTGTAAATCAAAAAACAATATCTTTCTTCCTTTTTGCTGAGATGTATCAGGTAAGAGGTTCCTTCGTCTAAGGTCATACAAATTAGACATACAATCAAGTCAAAATCCTATATGATGGCAGCATAAATCTCAAGTAGATCCAGAAAAACTTAAAGGAAAAAGGTATGAAAAGATACAGGTGATACATGTGCTCACAATTCCCATAACCTGTTTTGACAGCAAAATAAACAGAACATAGACATCTCTGCTCAAAGTTGTAGCAGATAAAGAAAATAAATTTTTCAAGAATAAACAGAATGCACATTTTTTCACTCTAATAAATTTACCTCCAAGTTATATCTCTTTCAGAACTTTAAATGTTTCAAATTACAGTTGCAGTTTCCTTCTGGGAAGCTGAATCTAAGCATTGACAGCTCAATAATACCGAAGAAATAATTTTTTCAAAACCAAGAAAATATGTTTTCCTCTATAGTACATCATAAGAAAAAGAAGCAATGTCATATAAAAGTACTAGAAATGAAATTTAAAAGAAAAAAGAAAAGAAAACACATTAAAGTGTGTGAATGAAACAAACAAAGCCTCAGAAACCGTGACTATTTTATCTTGTATGAGCAAAACTTCAATCTTTCTTTTTTTATAGAAAAAAAGTGCAATCATTTTACTTAACTCAGAGTCAGTTGCACTCAACTAAACAAGGAAACACATGTTAGAAGATTCATACAAGGCATTAACTACTCACATTCAATGTTGAAATACAGAGCAAAGCTATGAATGAGATGTAAATATGCAAGATAACTGTGTTTACATTAGGGGAAACCTATAACTGGAAAGAAGTACAACATATAGAAGAAGTTTCACAGATTAGATCAGGGTAAATCAAAAGAAATACTATTCAATGAAAATCAAATAAAGAGAATTTGTAGTTATTGGTAATCATTATAAACGACATTGCATACTTGCAATTCAAAACTTCTCCAGAGCTCGAATAGCCAAGGTTGCTTAGTATAACTACACAATCACCATCAAGTCGCTCACGCATGCGAGTGACATCTACTTTCTTTACTTCACCTGTTGCTCCATAATCAACACCGTCAACAACTCCTCTTCTCTGAAAAAGAAATTAACAGAAATCAAAGTGGCTATGGTGTTTAAACAACGATAGAAAAATCATGCAGGTAACATGCAATTACAAAGACAGCTTATCCAGCATAGAGATAAACATAAAAGCAGGATTGCCTAATAACACTGTCATGCTGAATGGGATATTTGAAATAACAAATTGTTACCTTGGCTGCAAGGAAGTTACCACTAGCTACACTGACACCAACGTCATGCAAACGACTATTATCACCATGTCGGCGGATGTTACATATGGGGGGTCCAGGAGAAAGTTTTGCCTCTATCATCATTCGAATTTTTCCGGCAGCTTCCATTGCAGCCGCTAGAGATTCTGAGTCAGTTATCCTGTATCGACCTATGTACTTAGGCTCATGCCCTACAATAACATATCTAAATGAGTTTTATGTACAATTGTTAACAAAATATGTTGTCAAAATATCTTTTTGCTTTTTTATGACAACTAACAACACTGATAGCATCCTAAAAAATTAACAAAAATCATTAATATACTTGTCCCTTCTGCTCGACAATCTGCGATTCTTCTGGAAATCACTAATTTAACATAAATCAAAAATAAAAATACCAATGATCAGGAAGAACCAATCTGAAAAATAGATTTCACTTCGATGTAATAAACTTATCATCTTCACTTCTCATATTTAGAGCAGTTGAGTACTGGTACTCTTAGATGCAATAATTATACCAATCATCACTAGTGACATGCTACAAATATTAACATAGGACAAAAACCATCCTCTTTTATAAACTGTTCTCTTCCATGATGCTTAAGTGGTCTTAAATCAAGTGAGACTGCAACGTAGCAAAGACAAAAGAAATTTTAACCAAATCGAAATGGCAAAGAAAACTCTCTCCTTTCAAAGATGACAAGAAATCCCCAACCCAAACTAAAGGATGGTTGGCTCATATGAATTACAGATGGCCCCATTTAGCAAATTCAGTATCAAACAATTTAAATAAGAAACATCTTTATCATTAACTCCACATAAAACAAGCCCAAACAAGAATCAAAAACAAGCAAAAGATCCACATCAAACAAACCCTAACGAGAATAAAAAACATGCAACAGGCACCAGTTTCACTTTCACATACCTCTCTCAGCCAAAAGATTGTCAATTTGCACATGAGTCCCTGGAACAAGAACAAACCTAATCCCCAAGTGATGAAGAAACGCAATGTCCTGTACAAATCAGAAAACGAAATATTATAAATATTCAAAATAGAAAATTTCCAATAAATTCAGGTAAACTAACATATTTAAAGAAGAACAAAAAACAGAGCAACAAAAGTTTGCCTTTAAAATGGGATCCAGGAAAGGGCTAGAAACAATTTCCCCGGAAATAATAACAACAAAAGTTCCTCCTCTATGTGCCCACAAGTATGGCCACGCCTCACGAAACCACTTCACAAACTGCTGGTCTTCAACAGAATTACAAGTCCCCTCCACGTTCCCACTTTCTGTTTCGCTAAACACATTGCATTTACTTAAATTACTCTTTTTATTCTTGATAGAAAATGATAAATCCTTAAGCAATCGGCCTTGAAATTGAAGGATTTTGTTGGGTTTTAAGAAATTGGGCACATGGGAAGAGAAAAAGAGCTGAGCTGTAGAGGTAAATGATGATATTGAGTGAAGGGTAGTGGCCATTGAAAAGGGAAATGGAGAAAAAGAGAAGGAAAGTACAGCAACCTACCACAGACAGAGTCTGTGTTGTTTTGTAGGATTATTTGGATTTCAGTATATCTTGCTCTTCGAGTTCGTTAAAGAGTCCAACCTTCTGTTCTGGGTTCTGCCCTAGAATAAACGTCGAGGTGGTGGTTTGTGTGAAACGTGCAAGCGAAAGTACACGCGACAACTCTCAGCATGGAAATCGAAATTTTTCTCTTCAGCGAAGAGTTGTTGTTTACGGACCGACAAAACCATTTCCACTCTTTGACCGGAGAAAATTAAAATATCTTTTTTTCAATTTTCGATATTAATTTATTCGACGAATTAAAAAAAATACTAAAAATGATTATTTTCATTAAGATGCTATTAAGCCCATTTTTTTATTTAAAGGAAATAAAAGATCGTTAAAAAAATGGAAATAAAATAAAAATATTTTATGAGGGTAAGACAACAATTTTGAATGCTTCCAAGTTCCAATAGCAGACCAAACAAAGAAAATTTTAAATAATCACTTTTTTTCATAAAAACACTTCCAAATCCATCATTAATTATAAGTAATTAATGTTTTAAAACATAGAAACTATAATTATGAGGTTCCACATTTTTTTGGGGGGACTCATTATATATATATATATATATAATTATAATTTCTAACTTATTATAATTGTTAACTTATAAAAAATATAATAAAAAGTTGAGATTATAAACTTCATAATCAATGTGTATGGAGAGAGAGAACAAACCTTGAGAATTGTTTCAAAGCCTGGATTATCGACCATTTCTGCTGATAATAAAACAACAAATGTGCTGCCACTGTGCAAATTAATATAAGGCTGAGTTTCCCGGAGTAACCCAACAAAACCAACATCTTCTTCGGATATATTATAAAATTTCTCACCGCAGCAGCCTTTGAACTCCGATGGCCATTCTTTTCTCTTCACTCTCAAACTACGACTAAATATGTTTATTTTCTTTTGGTATCTGTAGTTGCACAGAGAATTTGCTTTGCTGATGGAAGATGAAGACCAACTTCTACTAGTTTCTACATGATTTGTCTGGGAAAATATCCATGGCTTTGCTGAGCTCGAGGCAGCCATGAAAGCTTAATCTTTCTGTTCAACTATTGATAATTATGAAACGAAAGAGGTGTCTTTCTTGAATATAAACGTAGTTATAAGGAGTGAGCGATAGAGATGTTAGAGTTTGGATGATTCGCAAAATTGGACGGGGCTAATCAGTGCATAAAGAAGAAATAATAGAGACAAAAGAAACACCATGTCCACCATTGAGTTGCAGAATCCGAAACTTATTTTGCTCTGCGTGTACGTGGGTCTTGGTTCTGAGAGTCAGCACATATATCGACAAATAGTCCTATGTCTTATGTTTCATTCCTCCTCTTATTTGGTCAA
>JAVXUL010000020.1:6322524-6345695 GCA_035590515.1 Trichilia minutiflora
CAAAATTAAAATTAAATTATATATATCTATACTAAATTAATATTTATATATTAATAAAAATAAATAATATTAATAAAAATGATAGCAAATAAAATTTTAGTATTATTAAATAAAATTTTAATTTATTATTTTTATAAATTAAAAATTTAATAAAACCGAAACCGGACCGGCACCGGAACCAAATCGGAACTGGAATAGTCTGACGAACCGACTAGGCCTGGCCCGGTCTATTACTGTTCTGCTTCCGGTTTCGATCCGGTTTTATGATACTGGAACCGTCGAACCGGCCCGTTTAAGCTTCCGGTCCGGACCGATTCCATGAAATTGGAACCGTCAAACCGGCCCAAACCCGTCGATTCGGGCCCGTTAGACAGCTCTATTAAAAATAAAATCTCATAAATTATCTAGTAATCATTTTAAATTACAGCATATATACAAAAATTATATATAATAATATTAAATATAAAATAATATCCTTAATTTAATCCCTTAATAAAATTATATATAATAATAGTAAATATAAAATAAAATTTTTAATTTAATCCTTTTACCATTTAAAAAAAAAAATACTGAGATGAATCAAACCTAAGAGGTTGAGATCTCTCGATTTTACTTGCTCTTTTTACCTACGTAAGATGCTTTCACTTCTTCGTTGTTTGCCATTTTCTTTGTTTTTACAATTAATTTATTTACTATAGTCGATGGGTTTATTTGAAAATAATTTATTTGATATTTTTTTCATTTACTATTGTTAGTTGGTGGTTTTACTTTTCAAAACTACTGAATTATTTATGAAAATTTAGCACTTTTTTGGCTGATGATGACATGATGGTTATCGTAATAGAAAAGGCTAATAAAATTAAATGATGCTGTCCTTCACAAATGAACTTTTTTTTCATATTGCATGCTAAATTTAATACTGTTCATAAATTATGGGCAGTGGCGCTAGAAATATAAATTTTTTTTTACAAATTTTTTTTATATAAATTGATGTGATATGATATTATTAGTTAATAAAAAGAATTAATATAATTATTAAAAATAAATTATGTGAATCATATAACAACTAATATAATTATGTCAAGTTTCTTTTGTACACAAAAATTTGTGCAAATAATATATATCTCTAATATTATTTATAAATTGAAGGAGTTAATTATATAAATTTACATTTGTTTAATGTTACATACATTAACACAAAATTGAAAATCTCTTATACAAAATAGAAATTTTAATTGAAGACTTTAACATAAGAACTTAAAATATAATGTAGAAAATAATTAACACAAAATTTAAAATTTTTATCATATAATTTATAGTGAATCTAGAATTATATATAATAAAGTAAATCTATAATTAAGAATGAACCCATCCAATTTGAAGTATGAATAGAAAACTATGAATGATTTTAGGGAAGTACTTGAACAATCAATTATACAAAAGGTTAATTACTTTAGAGTCATGTAATCACAAAAGTAAATGTAAGTATCTTTTTTTTTCTTTTTTTAAGTTCAACCGGTGTTTGGTTATAGGAAAAATGAGAGAAAGCGATAAGAGAGAGAGAGAAATAGAGAATTGGAGCTAATGAATTATTAAAATTTTATAATAATAACTAGTAGAATGCTACAAAGTAGTGGCAAAAACCCTATTTTAGATACATTTTGAATTGATATCTTAATCTATTAATTGCATGGTAAACAATGAAATTTTTGGATTAAATATTAATTTTTTGAGTGATGATAGAGATATCAATTCTTTATATAAATTGATATAGCAGTGTTATGTAACTATCAAAAGTTATATATTTTTACTGACTTGAGTAAGTGAAAATTTATAAAATTAAAAAAATAAATTATATATGACATATGACAATCAAATAGCATAACCACATCAATTTATACGAAAGGTATTCTATTCTTAATATTATGATAAAATTTATAAATGTATGATAATAATATGATTTTCTTATGTTAGTTTATATTAATGAGTTTTTAAAAATATTTATAAAATTATTGCTACTCTAATTCAAAATTTACGAATATAAAAAAGTTTAAATTTTAAATTTATTTGAGCCCAGAGAATTGCCACCAAGATTCAATGATGGGAAGATTCTATTTATTTATTTATACATTTTTGAAAGGGAAAACAAGTGGGAAACGATTGCCTTTCTTCGAACAAAGATTTGCAACGTTCTTTCCTTATCGATTTAATGAAATACGTCTATAAATACTTTAAGGTTGATCTGGCAAATAATAAATGAAGCTTACTTTTTGAATCTTGCTTATATTCAATCAAAAATACCCTTTCGTTTTCTCTATTAATTTGGTCAAATTAGCTATAAATCAAGCTATTATGAATAGAGAAATATCTCATTTCTATATTTAGCATGAATCAATTGAAATGAAAGGCAACCCATCTTTAATCTTTATTGTGATTGCTAACAAGAGATTACTTCTTCTTCTTCCATGTCTTCGTATTCTTAATTGAAATTTCAAAAATAATTGATTACCCATCGTATATAATTAATGTTTATTACAAAAAAAAAAAATGAGTCTTTAATAATATTAACAATCATCGTTAAAAAAAACAAATATCATCACTAAAAATTTTTACTACATCAAAAAAGTTATCATCATGTCATCACTAAATGATTATCGTAATATCAATTCGAGGCGTTAAAAATTTGTTACTATTAAATATTTAGCGACGATAAATTATAATCACTAAATCCAACTTTTAGCAACGCCATTTACTTCGCAAATAGGTATATCCGTCCTGTTGAATTTTTTATTTCTTCTATCATTACATAAATATTAGCAATAATATTGTGTATTATTTTGATTATGTCATTTTGTTGTCAATAAAATGGCATCGCTAAAAGTTATAATGGCATCACAAAAATTACAATTAATCCTTTAGCAACGATATATTGTCGCTGCTAAAATTTTTAGCGACGATAAATTGACATTGTTAAATATGATAAAAAAATTTTCCTCTTAATCCTATTTTTGTTTTTATTATTAAATTATATAAATTTATTTTATTAATATTTTCATATTCTCATAAATAAAATTATGTAAATATATAAATTTAATTAAATAACAAATAAATAAATAAACAAATTAGTTAATAAAAATAGACTAATAAAAAATATATAACTAAAAAACTAATACATAATATTATAAACATTTAAAACATATAGTACCATTCAAATTCAAATTAAATTATAAATTATTATAAACTTAAGTACATATAATTCATATATTATCCAATATATAGTACCACCAAGAAATAAAAATATGACTAACAATTAGGGCTATTATAAACAAATACAATAATAAAATTGGTTGTCAAATTTAAGTTTCATTTATTGCCAATATTTTTAACAGTAACATAAAATGGCATCGTTAATTATTGACTTGTAAGATGATAGTATTGTCGTTAAAAGATAAATTTTTTTATTAATTTTTTAATTATCTTTTAAAAATGATTTTTATTTTATCGCTGCTAAAAATTACTTTCAACTTCAAAATTTTTGACGCTGTCAAAATATCATCTTTAAAAATCTTTTTTTATGTAATGGTTATAATAAGATGTTTGGTAAACTTTGTTTATTTTGTGTCCATGCATCTTTCTTTTGAAGCATGGAACTAAACTTCCATAATCATTTTCTCCAAGATGGAAATGAAATTATAACGAAAATAAAACGAGTTAGGCAACAAGCGTAGAGAGAGTTAGGCTATAATTGACGAGCACAATATCTTATTTCTCGTGGGTGATGACCCATGAGAAAATAAATATAGCATTAATATAATATAATAATTAGGTTTGTTATTGACCTCAAAATTAAGCTTGTTGGTCAAACATGGTATTGGATTTAGAGGAGGGTAAATGAGGTCAGCACATACAATAATGAAATTTCACAGAATTATTAGTTGCATATACAATAATACATCACAATCCCAATATGCATGCTACTTGTGTTGTCGTTGCCACTAATGATCAATTCATCGTTTACCCCAGCACTTGCTCCCACACAAACATCGGTGTTAGGTGATACATCAGTCTTAATTAAAAAAAATTGTGAGATTCATGGTACGTATATAGAATATGTAAATGTAATATTAATTAATGTATAATTTGGTTCAAACCCATTTTGACATTTTTCTTTTTAAAAATAATTTCCACTAAATGAGGGAATTATTTAAATTAAAGAAAGCAAAAAGGGTGGACAAATGACGTACTAGGAAAAGTAACAAAGAAATCAAAATAAGATAACGAGAAATGATAATTTATAGAACCCAATCTATCAATAATGGGAAGATTAGGTTTGTTAAAGATGAACATCAAATCATGTGATTCACATTTCACAACTTTATTATTTTCAAGATAAACATGCATAATAGATATACACACAAGAGATACAAATCACGAGGTTGAAAGGCAAAATTATGCAAGAAAGAAATATTTATTGTAAAGTCACTCTCCAACCCATAAGAAATGTGTTGAATCATAGCTATTACTTCGGCTAATAACTGATGTGTAGTTATTACTTAACCATAGTTAATAAAATTTTATCTAAAATTCATAATATTTCGAAAAGAATTAAACATGTTAGCTATATTATTTAATTAATAAATAATAAAATTTTGCTAGAAACTTTTTATTCATAATTTTGCACAAAAAAAAAGTTTTAATAAATTAATAATTTATTTATTGTAAATTTTAAAGTCTTACACAATTTTTTATTTATTTATTTTTTTGGCCTAAAGGCCACAAAGATCCTCAATTATATATATATATAACAAAAGTTGAGCATTAATTGTATGTTGTTGTAGAACTGAAATTTAGTTAGTTTTTAATTTACACAACACAGAAGCATGAATGTGAAAGAAGTTATGATACATAGGAAGATATGTATATTTTTTTTATACGTAGAAAATCTTAATCTATTGAACCGCAGATAATCTCAGACAGACGCAAAACACACACACATAAAAAGATATTAAGGACTTAAACATTTTAAAATATATCATAAAAAGTGCAACCTAAATAATATCATAAATGAGGTGATTTTTATTTATTTAACAATAAATTTTAATATTTTATAAATTATTTATTATATATTTTAACTATTTAATGAATTAATATAATAATATTTGGAATATATTTTTAGAGATATTATTTGATATATCTACCATTGCTTTATTTAAAGAGTATTTAATAAAAACATTAAATTTTCAACCAACAAAAATAATTTCTATAAGAAATATGTTTGATAACCCTTAGTTTTTGGACTAATAATTTAACACCCCAAATTTATCAAAAATATTCACTTATCCCCTAACATTGTCTTCTTTAAAATGAATTTTTCAGTCAATGTTACTTAGCCGATGGAACAATACCTTTATCAGTAACTTGAACACAACAACTTCAGAAAATCTGTTTGTTGAAAGCCCAAAGTTTACTGCACAGGAGTCGCAACTGGTAGCCCATTACGGGATTATCAACATATTATGCTCCATAATTAGCCCATAATCTTATCGTTTAGTGAAAAAACGAAATGGCGAAATCTTTTAGTAAAGTTACCACGATAAAAATATTTTTTTTATATAAATTAATGCTTAAGTATAATTTTATTATTATTATTATATATTTTAAATATTTTATAAAAATAACATTAAAATTCACCAGAATAAAAGTAAATAAAATATAAGAAATATATGTGATTAGTGTACAATATTGTCACTTAGTTTATATAAAAGTTTCCGTAATAATTTTTTTTTTTACAAAAAAATAAATTAATAATATTAATAATACAGACTTTATATATATATATATAAATGAGTGATATACTCTATAATTGAGACATATCTCGTATGTAGTAACTAGTAAGAGCATGATACATGTGCATACAACAATCAGCAACAGGAATTCACTGCGAAAATTCCGACCATAAAGATTTGACAACTATAACGGTCTGAAAATCTGCAAAAAACGGATGGCATGAATTAACAACTCTTGAAGGGAAATCAGAAATGAACAACTTTATCTGATCTGTATGCACTGGATTTACGTACATTCAGGCCTACTGCTCCTTTCCTCTACTGCTCCTTTCCTTATTGGGATCGTTTTGGAATCATTTGACTTCTCTCAAGGAAATTTTTCATAGGATGAATAAATTATCCAAAACCGATCAAAATTTAAATTTTTTTTCAAGAATTCTATTGAAAAATAATGTTTTACTGTCACAACAGTAAAAGGGAAGTACAATTATTGAAGTGAACATCTCATAATTGCAAATCGATTTGCAGGACCATTTAACAATAATGCGATAACAAAACAAAACCTGAAGAGAACTAATAATCCTCCTCCCTCCCTTAGTCCCTACTTCTGAGGTCAGGATTGGCCCATATAGCTTTTAGGTTCACCGCAACGAAGTTTCATGCAAAAATTTCCGTGGCCCACTTCACATCAAGATATGTCTCAAATTCTCCATAAAGCTCTTTGCTTGTCCAGTAAGATGGCATTTCATTACCATTATATTTTACTATACGATCATCTTTCAATGTCTCGATCTCCTACTTGTAACTTATACTGTAATGAATCAGCCGACGACGTGGTTTCCTTCGAATTCGATGAAGAGATGTGCAATAATTCTTATGAAACTTTCAACTCCCTTATTGATGTTGATGACGAAAACTACATTTCCAATGTTTTCAACTCTGAGGTTGATCAAATGCAAGGATCAGAGTTACTTGCTAAATATCGTAAGCTTCCAGGAATTGTCAATGCTCGTCAAGAGGCAGTCAAATGGATGTTGCAGATGCATATTCAATGCCGATTTGGGCCTGAAACTGCTTATCTTTCTGTGAACTACTTGGATCGTTTTCTTTTTTCGCGTAGTATAATGGTAATTCATTCTTCGTTCACTTAGTGAGTACACTCATTTCTTGACATCTTATTGATGGGCTCTAACATGCATATACATATACACTTACACATGTATAATCTAATACATGCTTTATTCAGCCAAGAAAAGGATGGCAATGGCAGCTGTTATCGGTTACTTGTCTGGCTTTAGCAGCAAAAATGGAGGAAACAAACGTCCCTAATCTCTTAGACCTGCAACTAATAGAACCCAGAAGATTCTTGTTCAAGCCTAAAACAGTTCAACGCATGGAGCTTCTAGTTATGTCCTGTCTCAAGTGGCGATTACGTAATACAACACCTTTCGATTTTGTACATTATTTCATTTCTAAGGTTTCATGTTTCCGTCAGTGGAATGGATTTAGCTATGTTTCCTCGCATGCCTCGGATCTTATTCTCAGAACAAGTAGAGGTAATTCGCTAAACAAAATTTCTTTTTACTACTACTCTTACTCTCTGAACTCAATCCATTTTACAACTAGTTTTGTGGAATTTTCAAGCAGTGATCGATTTCTTGAATTTTCCTCCTTCCACCGTAGCAGCAGCTGTGGTGCTTTGGGCGACCAATAACACCCACACTCTGGATGACCAAAAGTTGGGCTGCTTTCACAAAAGAGTGAACCAAGTAATTAGTCATTTAATTCATTTTGTCAAGATATATTATAAAAACAAATGAACTATAACAGCACTCAAAGCCTATATGAACTCATATGACAACAATTTATACATGTTCAAGCAAAGTATATTTGATGTCATTTCCAGAATATGTCATATCATGGGCTATCTAAACGCTTATTGAATTCAATTATTACTTTTGTTTCCTTGTAAATTTTGTTTGTAGATTTATCAATCAAAATGTTAACTTTCATTTTTGTTATCTCAGAAATTGACTGTTTTCAAAGATGTTGTTTTGTACGTATTAACTCTGCTTTACCTTGAACGAAATGGTAAACAGGATATGGTGCGAAGATGTTACTGTTTAATAAGGAAGAACATTTCCCTGTTGCTGCCCATTGAAGTACAAAAACCAGAGCCTGTACCTGCAAATTCTAAGCTTCGTTTGGTTTTCCGGGGAAGCTGTGATGATCCAAAGACTTGTAAAAATGACACAAAATCGAGCCAAGACTTGCTGACGAACAAGTGTTGAAATCGGGAAATGCTAGATTTACTTTAAAGATTCTGCTTTGTAATTTGGTTTCAATTTTTTCCCATAAAAGTTTACAATCGTCAGAATATAATTTTTTTTTTCTATTATTCCTGGTGTGTGGGTGTGTTTGATTGTTTGAGATTCTGAAAGTTGTGTTTTTCCATTTGGTTAAGATGATTATATATTAAGGTTTTGTCAGTGTACTACCTGAAAATATCAGATTACCAGAAAATTCTGTGAATGTACAACTCTCCTGGCAATATCAAGCACTGTCATTTCAATTGGTTATCACCTCAAAAAATTTTACTCGTCAAACCAATTCAACAGTGCAAACATGAGATTATCTTGCACAAACAGTTCATCTTTTACAAGTCCAATTAGACCAAGAAATTATTCCAATCAATGAAATCTGTATATCCAACTCCATTTCATGAGGAATTCGACAGATAGCAAGACGTGAGACCATAAGTTCATAGGAACATCGATCAAACAAGTTAGATAGGAAACGACAAGTCAAAGGAAGGATGATGATGGTTGAAATTGCCCATCCCAGATGGTTAAATGATGAGGAGCTCCATCTTGTCCGTTTATTTAATATTCACGAGAGTGGATATGATTTATGAGGAGTGATTTGATGGGATAGAGGAAGCTTCTCTTTCCATGGCCATCACTCTCTTTTAAAATAAATAATAAGGGGAGAGTCTATTTTGTTTGATTCGCTCTTTTTTTTACTAAATTAATGATATAAAATTAGATCATTAGATTTCAACTAATGCCATTACAGACATTGTTTAAGTAAAATGAAGTGTAGCATGTCATTTATATATTTATTTAAAAAATTTAATTATATGCACAATTATTTTAAAATTTATCAATTATAAGAATAATAATTATAATAAAAAAAGAAATTAGCAATACATGATATAACATAATTTTTTTTGATGGTTTATTAGGACCATTTTTCTTAAATTTTTGTCTAAATTACCATTAAAAAAACATGTTTAATTGAGAAAAAAAACTAACAATAATTAAAATAAAGATAACTAACAATGATTTTTTTAACAATACAGTAAAAATAAAATTTTGCGAAAATTAAAGCAATCCAAACTAGCTTCTATATGGTGAATGTGTCAAACTTTGAAATGGGCTTAAAATGTGAATCACATTGGGTATATCTTGTGCAAACTACCTACAATTTCGTTGTACTAAGCCCATAAGTCTATCAGGCCCAAATTCCATATATTAGATAGTTCAACAAATTTTATTTTTTGTCAAAAATATGTAAAATAAAAATATAATATTTTTAAGGGTGCAGTTACTCTTCAATTTTAGAGTATGTTTGGGGTAGCTTTTTAAATACTTAAAAGCTGGCTTTTACTTCTTTTAAAAAAATTAAGAGATTATAAAATCAAGTTAAGACTTTTCTCTAAAGCTGTTTAGTATAATAAATAAAATAATCTCTTTTTTTATTAAAATTATAATAAAGGGTATTTGATTTAATTAAAGCAAAATATTTGAAAGAATGAGTTAAGAATGATATTTTTGGAATAAAACAAATATTATCTGTGTATTTAATGAAAAGAGAAGAGAAAGCTCATCTTTCCCAACTTTTTAAAAAAAACTTTTTTATACTTTAAATGCAAAAAGACTTTTTATAAAAAAAAGTCTTTTCATTTTTATTTGTTTGTCCCAGTTTTTAATAAAAAGAGGTTGAGAAGCACTAAAAAAGATGGGTCAAACAAGCACTTAGTAGAAGAATAAATCGAAATTTTTTTTTATAAACTTAAAAAATTCAAAGATATGATAAATATAAATTTTTGTATAAACTCTATTCATATGATTAATAAAACATTATTATATTATTGTATTTAATATTATATTTATGTTAAAAAATAATATTAACTTACAATTAATATTTGCTGTTAAATTATATAAGATCATAACTCAAAATTTATATCACTATATAAATTTTAATTTAATATATCTCTAATTCTAAAAAAAAATTTTAAAAAAATCAATTTTAATCACTTCATTAGATAATATTTGTGTTCTTCCCTCTTTTTTTTTTTTTGAATTTTTTAAAAATAATTAGGGAACATTTTAAAATTCATCTTCATCTCCCTGTCGGAACATTTCCCTCCCTTCATACCGTACTGTTTTCTTTCGATTTTTTAACCATTTTTCTAAATTTTCTTTAATTTCTTACCACCACTTCACTAATTTAAACATTCTCTACAACCTAATATTAATATTTTTATGATTTAAGTATAAAAGAGAGTGGGTGAAATACTACTAATTGAACTAAAAAATTGAATTCTTTGAATTTTAAGCAAATTAAAGCTTTGTGAGGTTCTAAGGTATCAATTGATAAATTTTTTTACCTAATTAACTTATTAATTTTATGAATTAAAAAAATTATGTTTTATTATTTATGAATATAATTTTGTTCTAATTGTCAAATTTTAATTTAAATTATATTAATTAGGACTTAAAATAATTGTTGAAATTATGAAATCAAAAAAATTAAAATAAAATAAACAATAACTCATTACTATACAATTATGATTTTTACGAAAATTAGATTGAAAATTAATTATATTGAATTTAATATATTTGATAGTTAAACGAAATAATTAGTTGTTGAATTATCAAAAAATTTGAAAACAGTGAATAACAATAAAATGAAAATCATAGGTCGAATTTCTGAATTTAGTTAGAAATTATCAATAATTATTGATTAATAAAATTTCGGTGCTTTTAAATCTGTGCTACTCTTTTTGCATCATCCCTTCAAGGTAATTTTTTTTCTTTTATATATTCATCACTTTGAGACCTTTCTGTCTTGGAAAATTTGGACCCCTGTCCATTTCTTCTGTCAGAACTGTGGAATTATCTCTTATCATTCACTGCTTTCTTGTTATCAAGCTTTGAAAAGCAAACTTTATCTTGAGAGAAAGATCCCGATACTTTCTCTTCCTTCAACTTAAGAACCACCTAATCCTCAATCTCTGTTTTATCTAACAGCTTTTTCTGAGCTGTCTCATATGTGATAACAAAATACTTGTAAATAATATACCATACCCTGTGTCTCTGTCCACCCTTAACCCTTATATGAGGCCCTCTAATGCTAATGGATAGTGGAACACCACTAATTCTGTTACTTCTTCATAATATCTCATAACAAAGCTTTGAAGATTTTTACCATTATCCTGCTTCAACAACAGTGAAGAACTCAAGGTCTTGGTACTAAAGATTGTTCCTTTGAATTCTTTAGTAAAGACATCATAAAGTTATTTAAAATCACAAATACTCTTCAATGTCAGATTGGTAAATCACTTTCGAGCTTGCCTCTCCAATGTTAACAAAAACAAGCGACACATTTGATCTTCGGCCAGACTTTGAATTAGGATAACTCCCGAAAAAAATTTATATATAATAACAAGTTTGTCCTCCTTATGAAAAGAGTGATTTAGGACATTTTGAACTTTCTCGAAAGAGTTAAGTTCAAGATTTTTTATGAAAAGGGAGATGAATATGAGCTTATCTGAGGTGCAGGCTCTGTATTCCCTTGTGATTCTTATCTCTTCTTATTGTCTATCTCCTCGATGAATTTCTACACCAAGGACTCAATGTCTTTCTTACTGGTGATAACATTTCAGGTATTCTCCCTCTAGGAAGCATGATGCTTTAAGACCTCTCGTTCTCTTTTACGCTTCTAATTGAGGACTCTCCTTATGTCCTCAGGGTTTAAGCTATCTTCGAGTCTCTATTTGTGGATCACCTTGGGGCTAAAAAAGTAATAAATGAACTCAAGAATCCTAAATGGAGCATTTTCATTTCTTCTTTCTACTCTTTCTCCCTAAGATAAATTTGCAACCTTCGCTTTCTCTCTTTTTTTTTGTATATTTTCTCCTGGGTTATCCTTATGCACCATATGACCCCGTCTTTTAATATGTGTATGTTTAAGGTACTACTTTCCACTACTTTCAAAGGTGCAACTATTCTTAGGTCAAAATTATCTGCGATATCTTCCTCATCTCTGAGACATGCTTAACCAACCTTTGGATTTGTTGGTCATTTTTTGCATGATATTTTTTATTTCTCTTCAATCATTGCATGCAACAAGTAGTCTTTTCCTCCTTCCTCCTATGGTATGATCGTCGTGAGAGAGTTTCAAAACTCGACTATAATCCTATATTTTTTAGGATTTTGCTTGGCTTGTTATGGTTATCATTGATTGTTGTCGTCGCCTTTAGAAAATTACCCTCCAGATTCCTCCATTCTATCACATTTCTTCTTGTAGTATAAGCTCTAGTTGTTGCTATCTTATAACTGTACTTGATAATTTATCGATTTTTTATTTTGCTCCCCACAGACAATATGAAATATTGATATAAGAAATTACTTTGTTTTAAATTTCATGTACCAAGATTGTCTTCACGCCAAGTTGATTTGAAATCAAAGAGTATGATAAAGGAAAAAAGCAAGTTTTTCAATGAAAACCCTCCAATGTTTAAGTTAAGATTTTTCTTAAAAATTAAAAAAATAAAAATAAAAGGAGAATGATATTATATTTTTGTAGCAATTCGATACCATAGTTTTTGTTACCTGTTTTATAAAATTCCTTACCTTTTCCTGTCTGAATTTATAACCACCGTTTATGTGCCATACTTCTATTAATCCTCTCTACATATTAAAAGACTAATTATATTAATCATAGGATATAACTATCGTAATAATGATCCCCTTTTTTGTGCATTAAAAATGATATTTAATTGTTCCTTTATAGTAGAGCAACCATTGTAGAATGATTTCGAAGATCCTTCTATATTCATAATTGTAGACCATAGTTAAGATTTCTTGAAAATATGTAAAATAACATGAAGTCTCGATTTTCTAAAGCCCCCAAAGATCTCAAGTTCCTGTATAAAGATGATTGATTATAGAAGGTCTTTGGGTCTTTGGAGATGCAATGATGACATAAAAATCTCGTAGTCTCAGGTCTTTGCGTCTTGTATGCTTTATTCTCAATCAATAGATAGCCTTTCGACGGATCATACTCTATCATTTATAGACCGAATTTTATAAAGATTTTGGACCCCTTTTGATAGATTTTGAATATGTATGATCAGTCAACATAACTAATATATAAATTTAATTTTAAAATTTACAACACTTTTAAAAATAAAATTTAGAATAGTTTTTAGTATATTTTAATTATTTGATTGATATAAAATGTGCAAATTTATTAAAAATTATTTAACAAATCAACAATAAAAATGAGTACGTAACAAATATGATTACACGTGTTGGCTGTGAGTTTTGAATTTTGATCCAAATTTCCCATGGACAACATCTCTGGCATCTACGCTGTGATACGAAATTACCTATTACCCCTTCTTCTCTTTATTATTATTTTCCTTTTTTAATTATTTTTTCTAATAATTCAGAAAACGCGCCGGGTTGGGTTGGCACGTGTGGCATCTGTCGATTGAATATTTTAGTATTCTCCCCAGCTTTCTTTCGCTTTTCAAAAATAGAGAGGGCGAGTCTAACCAATCCGAGAATTTCCATAATAAAATATCCCGAATTTTCCAGGCTCCTAACGTTATTGTATTCAACAAAATTAATTTATAATATATAGATACTTAAAAAGTAAAAAATATTTAATAAAAATTTATAATTTTTTATATAAATGTTTTTTAATTATTTAATTATAAATTATAAATTTAAGTGAAATTAATTTTGTTGTGGGTAAAAAATAAATGACATTTTTTGCAATTTCATATATTTTTTTCCCTATATGAAAAAAATTACATAAACAAATCCATCCTCTATTAGACCAATAACATGTGGATTGTTATGGAAAAATACATGCAATCAATTTACTCCATTGATTGCCATTTGTAGATACAACATATCATGTAGAGAATAGCAAATGGTGATGATCCATGTCCATGAAATTTGTAATAGGACCAGTATGTTAATAAATTAATGTAATTTTAGTATGTAAAATATATTATTTTTTATATTTTTAATTAATTATTTTTATATTGATAAATGTAGATAGAGATATAGTTAAATTAAAATTATAAATTATTGATAATTGTCTTCACTTGTTAAACCTAAAATATTTAGACTTATAATTCAGGCACCTAAATATATTAAATCTGTTCGATGCAAATGAATATTTATAAAAATAAATAAATAAAAATAAAAATGATATTATAATAAATAAATCACGGCCCATTACTTAACGTTCTTACAAAAATCAAATAATTATATATGAATCTCTTAAGAATTTAACATTTTTTAAATATATAAATTAAAATTTTATGAATATTAATTTTTGATAAATAAATAAATATGATTAGCTTGTGGATTATGTTGTTAATATATGTTATTTTTAGATTAGCAAGTAAATATTTTATGAATCAGGGAGCAGATTCTCTTAAAAGAAGACTATAAGAACCATAACAAGTTCTGTTTTTTCTTAGATAAATTTTATCCTACTCCCACTCCCACTGAATTTATTACCAAAGTTTTTATCGAAATAGTATTAAACATATTAACTATAATTAACTACATGTGTGTAGTATAATTAACAGAAATAAATTTGGAATTATGGAACTTGAATTTAATTCTTAGATATGTTCGTAATTTAAGGATCGTGACGGTGAGATGTTGCGTTAATTTTTTTATAGAATTAATTGAGATACGTGTAAGTTGATTCAAACACCTCGATTACAAAAAAAAAAATTAATTATAATTAAAAATTAAAATATTGAATATCCTAAAAGGAGAGTTTATGAAAAATGAAATGGATCTCCACCGTCCAATCCAATGCCATGCAATGCAATTGCATGCAGTCAACTTATTCAATTGATTGCCATGTGTAAAATTTGCAAAAATATTATGCATTGAAATCTAAACACGTGATAAAGAATGGCAAATAGTAATTGGTTTTGGTTTCATAATAGACCGGACTAATATGTTAATGAAATGACGCGCAACAAATGTGGTTGGAGGAATAAAGATATGGTAGACCATTATTTTTGCATTAATGTTGTGTTTGAATTTAAAAAAAAAATATATATATATATATATAAGAATTTGAAATAATCAAAAGATTTTAGTTAATTTTTATATAATAATATATTGGATGATTTTTAAATATATTGAATAGTTATATTTTATATTGATTTTATATTTAATTGAACATCATAATTTGAGCACCGTAAATATTAATATTTTAATTATATATAAAAAAAATATTAATAAAATAAATACACTTACAGCATATTTTTTTTGTTATTGTATAATTAAATATGTTTTAACATATTTGTTTAATTATGTAATTATATAAAGTGTAATTAAATCTCTTCAATTATTCAGTTTAATTCTTAAAAAAAAGAATTAATATAATTATATAATTTTATTTTTTTAATTTTTATAATTATAAAAAATATATTTTCTCACGTTTTGAATTCTTCTTAAAACCCTTCTTTATTATACTTTTATGGTCATAGATATTATTTGATAACTATTTCTTAATTATTAAATTTTAGTTGAATTTATGAGTAATGAATTTGAAAATATACTATATATATTATATATTTTTGAGTAAATATTTTATACATGTATTATGTATTTATTATATATAATATATATTTTAAGCATATACAATTTATATAATGTTTATAAAAATTATATTATATTTTTGAATTTATAATATATTTTTTGAATTTTAATCATTTATTAATAAATAAAATTTATTTTTATATTTTAAATAATTAATTTTATAATTAAACAGTATAATTACACAATATATTATTAAATCTGATAACTAAATATGGTTGTATAATTACAAAATTATATAATTATACGGCTATATAATTATGTAATATATAATTATATACTTTATTAATTACATAATTGCAAACAAATAAGTCTTTATTCTATTTATATTTTCGAATTGTTCACTTCTCTTTCAATTGCTTTTCTGATAATTTCTAAATTTATTTCTGACATATATTACTGAGATAATATTTATTTATAATATAATTTTTTTATTTAATTTATTTTATCTACAATTTATATAGACTATTAATACAATTTAAATTTAGTCTAAATTTATCAAACTCTCCTGTCATCTAGTTCGACTATTGGACAAATAAAAACCGAACCAAGGACCGATAGGAACAATTCTCAATTCTCAATTCGTACACGTAATTGGACCGCCGTTCTTTATAGCTTGGCATGAAGCAAAGAATATTCACATTCTAATGAAATATATAATTTAATTTTATTAATTCCAAATTTTATAATATTAACCTTTAAGAAATTCAATATTTGATTTCTCCTCCTCGATCCCAGCGATACATAAATAGCTTCCAATTTGGGTGGCAGATTGGATTGAAAATCCGAAAAGGACAGTGCGACCAAAATTTGTAAGAAGGGTCCACAAAATCTCGTTTATTTTAATTTTCCATTACAAAGCGAATTGTTTTCTTTACAATCCATCCATGATCCATCCCTCTAACAAACTAATTCTTTGGTATCTCCGCTTCTCCACTTCGAATCTGTCCTTCTCTGTTCTCTCTCCACTGCCATGGTTAAAGTCAATATTTAATTCTGGCTTTTGATTTTTTAACTATGTTATCCAAGAATATGTAAATGCATGCATAGTTTAGCATTTACTATGCATTTACTGCTTAGACATTTTCGTACTTCTTCGCATTTGTTGTCTCTTTGTTAGTTTAGGACTTCGTCTAGTTGCACCTCCTCAACGATTTTTCCTATATATACTATGAAGAATATTAAATCCCATATGGGTTTTTGGTCTCAGAAACTGATTCTTTAACCTTCAATTTCAGGTATTCTCTTCCTCTGGGTGACTCGTGTTCTTTTTTTCTTTCGATCATTGCTTTTCTTTTCTGTTATTCTGTTGATCACTTACTCTGTTTTTTTGGTAAAGTGAAGGACAATACAAGGAATGGTATTTCAATTTGTGTATTGAACTGGGAAAGAAAGAAATATGCGTTGTGTATTCTCTTCTTGGATAGATCATTTGTTTGATTATTTGTAGAGGGGAGGAGAACAGTAGAAAAGGTTATTTTCGTAGTAATTGGAAATGAACAATCATACGTTACCTTTTATATTTTCTTCACATTTATTTGAGCTTGAATGTGACAGAATCTGTAATTCAATTAAATTATGAAATGGTATGTCCTTACTTGAATGAAGCTCTTTGATATGACAAGCTTTATTAAAGAAATATCCATGATTCATCTTTCTCTCTCATTTTTTCAGTTTATTTTTCCATTTTCAGCTGTCTAGAGCTGACAATCTTTTATGTTTCTTACTAACTCTGCTTTTTGTTGATTTGGACAGAATATGGGTAGTGAGCAGCAAATTTGTGAACAAACGCATGTATTTTCGGAAACAACGGAGAGCCATGGAGTATGCTCTTCCGAGGAAGGAAAAAGGAGGAGGTTGTGGAAGAAGGTGAAGTACCAGCTTGTAGAATATCATTCTTTGCCTGCATATTTGAGGGATAATGAGTATATCACTGGTCATTATAGATCAGAGTGGCCACTGAAGCAGGTTTTGCTTAGCATCTTCACCATCCACAATGAGACATTAAACGTTTGGACGTAAGTTCCTTTTTAAGCAACTTTTTATTTTGGTTTACAAGAGAGGTTAAAGAATTGCTGGTATGTTGTAATTTATTGCTTGATCATATCTGAATGAATGAGATTCTTTTATTTTTAAAGAAGATCTGTAACTCAGATTGATACTGTAGTAACAGGGGTGGTACATCGAGACAAAAATATATTGTTTCTTTGTTCAAAAATTTCAAATATTAAGAGAAAAGGAAAGCTAATTTATCTTCTTCCTTCTTAGCTAACTAAAAGAGATATGAAGTGTAGAAAAGTGTTTATTGACTTGGTTTACCTTGACTTACAGAGATTAAATGATGGTAAAAAACTTTGTTAAAATTTAATTTCTTATGACTATACATCAGTTAAAAAGTTGAAACTTCTTTAAGTGTTAGTCCTCTGCTTAACGGCAACTTCGGTTATGAGAATTTCACTGATGGTTTGTGAAAATCTTGGTATGTTAGCTAAATAAATTGATAAGATGCTTCTTTAGAAGGAGATATCTTGTTAAAGTGAAGTCTATTAGATTTTAGATAAAGATCTCCAACTTTCTCTTATTGGAGAGCCGCAGCATTGTATATCAAAAATTTGGTTCTTTTAGTCCCATAAATCTAGTCAAGACATCTGCACGAATGTGTTGTGTCATAAGTTTGGAAGTTGTCTGCCTGGAGAGGAGGAAAATCAAATTGAGGTTAGATTGATGCAGTTAGAATAGCCTGATGACTTGTTGATCAAAAGATGAATCGGGCAGTGGATATAGATTGGCTTAATAGGATTTGTGCAACTGATCATGTATAATCAGTTTATGACTTATTTTGAGCCAAGCTATTTTTAGCACCCTGCCATATAACTGGGTCTTATACTACTCTTATTACGTTTCAACAATGGATGACATCTTATCTGAGAACTTATACAAAAGTTCACGGAGTATTGCCCATGTTGAATCTTTTTCAGGGATTTCTTTCTCTGTCTTTCTGCCAAGCAAACTAACCTTTCAGTTGCCGTCAATTCCCTGTACAGGGATATAAAATGCAAAATCCCTTTCCCCATGCTTCCTTGCTCTTTTCCACACAATGTTTGGTAGGATAAATGGGAAATCAGAAGAGAAGCATGGTTTAATACAAAAGGAAGGAATTCAAACGGATTGATTTGTCCTTCATTCTTATTTTTCATTCTGTAATGAGGACCTTTGTTAAATGGATATTATGCTGTAACAGAAGTTATCTTTGAACGTTGTCCTTAGCTTTAACTAATGGTGGACTAAAACCTTCTATGGAGCAACAAAAGATCATACTAGCTAAGCTAGTTAGCACCTGACTGTAATACATTTAACGTAAAAATTTTCAATTATTTGAAAGAGTTTAAAAATCTGGCTATCATCTAACGACATTAGGTGGAGGTCTGAAGTACATGAGAGAATTTGGACCTTGCAGCCAGCAGTTGAAATATCTTTGAAATGACATTGCATGTTAATTTTGATTGATTTGTCAATTTGATTTGAAGGAAGAAGTACAAGCAACTTGTTGACTATATTTTTTTGTCAATTTCGGTTGAAATGTTTGTTTTGGGACGTGGGTTTCATTTTTTCGTTGGAAACTGCAGAAGTTCGCATTGTGTAACCATAGACCATGAGAAAATTTTTTTGCTAAAGTATTCATGCTGTTATCTAATGTAACATAGCACTGTATTTCATTTTAATTAACATTTTACATGTAACAAATATTCTATCATGAGTTAATATTGTTTAAACCGCAGCTCTGGGACTTGGTTATTTTGTATTAACAGCTGTGAGATATACTTCCTTCTCTTCCCAGGACATGTTTTTGTTGTACCTTAAATTTTGAATTACAGTTTCTTGAATTAATTATTTCTTGATTCTTGATTTGGAGAATAGCGTTTCCTACTACAGCTTTTGACAGCATAATTTGGTTATTTGCTGCAGACATCTGATCGGATTTTTCATTTTTCTTGCTCTTACCATCTATACCGCCATGAAGATTCCAAGGGTTGCTGATCTTCATTTTCTGAAGCATATTCCTGAGGTCTTGAAAAGTACCGACCTGCACAAATTTCATGCTGAACTCTTGACATGCCTTCCTTCTCTACCGCACATGCCCAATCTACAAAAACTTAGGGACGAGCTAAAGACTGCACTGCCTTCTATGGATTTACTTCCATCACTTTCTGGTTGGCATGTTATGGACCTACTATATAATTGTCTGCCTGAACAGTTCTCCCATGTTAACCACACTGACGTTTGTGTTCTGGTAATGCTTCTCTTAATTTTGGTGATGGCAACTTTCTTCTCAGTTGCATGATTTTGTATTTTATTCATTGAATGGTTAATAGTAGCTGTCCATATCGTCTCTTTAAGCTTTAGAAACTGTTTGCGAAATAGTATACAGTGCAAATTGTAAAAGATTTCTTCCCCTTGAATTTCCTAGGCTCAAAATGGCAGGGGTAGTTTTTTCTGATGCTTATTCCCTGCCAAAATATTTGCAATTTTTATTTTAACTCCATTTTTACAAGTGGTTATGGGAATCTTTGCTTCCAGTCCCCTTGTTCATGTGGGGCATTGCCAACTAGTTGGCGGAAAGTTGAGTTCTATTGCAATTTTCCTTGCACAGAATTGTGAATGCATATGTTGGCAATATGCAAAATCATCATTTTTCTGAAAGCAAGTTACAGTTGTGTCACACGCTGTTGATATGTTTTCCACCAGTGTCCATCCATCATGCAGCTTAAAGATGGAACAAATCTTGTGGGTGCTCAATGGCATTATGCCATGAGACTTACTCTTTATACATTCATGATTGTTATATAATATAAATTGTGAATGTGCAGTCATAATCTCGTATTTAAGTCTTTCATTTTCACCTTTCTGTTTATGTTTGGTTGGATCTTCCCAAGAGTATCTTATGTGCCATAGAGTTGTGTTTGCCAGTTTGTCTTCATTTTAGAACTGCATTTACAATAGTCTGTGATATCCATGGTTGTAGTTCTAAGTATTAAAATGCAAATCTATGTTTTCTTTCATCTAGGAGTTTCATGTGTCTAATAGCTCTTTGTTCTTTTGCGTTAATGCAGCATAGCATGAAGGAGGATGTGGGAAACACGATAGCACCATTGATAATGTGGCCAATAACACGGTGGCCATTTTTTGCCTTCATGGGTGGAGCCATGTTTTGCTTGCTAGCAAGCAGCACATGCCACCTACTCTCTTGCCACTCTCAGCGATTATCCTATATTATGCTGAGACTTGACTATGCTGGAATTGCAGCCTTGATATCTACCTCCTTCTATCCTATTGTCTACTACTCTTTCATGTGCAGTCCTTTCTTCTGCAATCTCTACATCGGATTTATAACAATTTTAGGAATTGCAACCATCCTATTTTCCCTCCTTCCAGTCTTTCAGAATCCTGAATTTCGTACCATCCGTGCATCCCTTTTCTTTGGCATGGGCTTTTCTGGCGTTGCACCTATTCTGCACAAGCTTATCTTGTTTTGGCACCAGCCTGAGGCACTCCACACTACTGGGTATGAGCTTCTGATGGGGTTATTTTATGGGACTGGAGCACTGATTTATGCGACGAGGATACCTGAGCGGTGGATGCCTGGGAAATTCGACATTGCCGGGCATAGCCACCAACTCTTCCACATACTGGTAGTTGCTGGAGCATTTACTCACTATCGCGCCGGTCTGGTTTACCTGAAATGGCGTGATATGCAGGGATGTTAATGAAATGAATTCCGAAAATAATCGATTCTTGGCTACAACTGTGCAGTTAAAATATAGTTATTGTTGTTGTTGTTGGATGTTATATGTAGACTATATGAATAATGAATGCATCTAGGGAGAAATTTGCTCTCTCTACCAAACTTTATTAGAGAAATTGCATATGGACTCCTAATTGAGCACTTTCTAGATCTAATAGAAATCTCTGTTCCTATACAACGTATAACCTCGCACTCAATGTGTAAAGTCGGATGATTTCATTTCGTAAGAGACGATTGCTTTGTGTTTATTTTGGATTAGATTTATTGGGAGTATATTCTTTATAAGAATCTTGTACAATCGTAAATTTTATTTGAATTATCTTTCTGATGCGATAACGGTTTTACATTTATCTAAAATTAAGTAGATTAAAATTTATCACGTATAAAAGAAAAAAAAAAAAAAGGTATAGAGTAACCTCAATCTTTGGTCCTGATAGTCGGAGTAGCACATGAATCTGGTGCTAGGGTCACAATTATTTATGGAGTCGCGGCGCCACATGGAAAGATGCTGATTCATGCCAAGTGCCAACTGACTTCCTAAAGGGAGTGTTCATTTTCATTTCCACCCATTTGTATCCAAAATGTTATCTCGGTAATTAATTTGGGACGGACACAACAAATACACATAGCAATATGTAATCTAAATTAATAATTCAGCAATGTTATAAATTTTAAGTAATTATTTTAACTTCTATTCAAGTGATGAAATGTTGTTCATGAATTAAATGATAAATTATATAATTTTTAAAATAATTAATTATTTTATCTTATTACTTAGAATACAAATTAAAATATAATTTAGGATACTTAATATTAAGAGAAAATATTCACTTGGATAAAGAGAAATGATACTTTTAATAATATTTATTATTTAGAATTAGACTAGTAGTAATTAAGTATAAAAATTGAGTTATTATTATTTATTTTCTTTAAAATTTACTAAAATTCTATTTAAATGGGGTGAATGTAAAAATAGTTATTTACTTTCTCTCTTTTTATAGAAATATTATTTGTAATTATCATTATACTCTTATATATAATAATAAAATTAAATATAATTATTTATTTATTTATTTTATATCATTAAAATATATATACTTACTATTAGTAGTAAAAAATTAACTGTATATTTAATAATTAAAATTGAATAATTTAATTTTTTTTTCAAAAAATAGTTCTCATAATTTTTATTAAATCATTGTTACAGTCTAATAATCAAATATATATTAAAAATAAAATGAAATTAAAAAAAATAAATAAAATTATTAGATATTTAATTAATTTTTATTTATAAAAGTAACTAAATATATATTACAATAATAATAATAAATAAATAAATAATTATGTCTAATTTTATTATTATATATAAGTATATAAAGATATTTATAAATTGTAATTTTAAGAAAGAGGTGATGTAAATATCTATTTTTATATTCTTGCAATTTAAGTAAAATATTGTTAAATGTTAAAGGAGACAGGTAAAAATAATCCTATAAAAATTATTATTATTGTCAAATATATTATATTTTATGATAGTAAAAGAAAATTTACGAGTATAAAAAATATTATTGATTTTTATTATGGGTTGATATTTTTAATTTATGATTATGGTATCTTTTATTTTATAATTGTTATGAGTTAAATTATATATAT
>JAVXUL010000020.1:6345795-6356329 GCA_035590515.1 Trichilia minutiflora
TTATAATTGATTCTAAATCATATATGCTTTGGCTCTGATACCACTTGTTGAAATTTTATAATTCCTATATTCACCAATATCTCGCATATACGAATATAGAATACAATTATGTGTTAGAGATGCGTACCTCTTTTGACTATCGACGCAGCGTTTCGAAAAGGTTAGGTCTTCCTCTCTATTCTCTAACTTGTGACAGCGTACTCAATGCGAAGGAGGCAGGTTAGGGTTTTTTGAAACCCATACTTTCCTTTATATAGAGTTAGAGAGAGAACCTAACCTAACCCTGATTGGTCTTTGTTGAGCTTTCCCATCAAAGGCTTTAACATGACTCATGGCCTACACTAACTGCCAAAACTAGCTCGTTATAGTCATTAAGCCCAATTTTCTTTAGATCATATAATTGGGTCTACTTTACTCAATGACTATGATATTAGCTTGTTTTTAATAAAATTATAATAACGATTTAATGTAAGCCCACAAAATCCAACATTATCATTAATATTTTCTATTCTAACATATACTTGGTTATCTTAACATATTTTATTTATGCACTTTTAATTGTATTGTGTATATTCTTATTGCACTTTTGTATTCACAATTTTTGAATTAATGGCCTAGAAAAAGTTGAATAAACACATATATCAAAAGAGATATATGCTATTAAATGACACATGTTTATGATGTAATTCAAGTTTTTAAAGAGGTACTAGTTCTTGAAAAGGCAAAATTATTCATAATAAATAAAAATTTATAAATTAATGTGTATATATTTAGAATGTGGGATCGTAATGAGATAATTGTTAATAATATTTTTTATATATAATAATTACTGAAATTATGATTCACAAATTAAGATTGATTTTTAATGGAAAGAAGTAATGAAAATAAAAAATGTTGAAAAGTTAGTATTTTTATAATTTTAAATATTAAATAAATAATTAATAAAACTTTAAATTTTAATAATTATTTATATTATATAAAAATAAATATATTTTTTTAATTTGAAAGATATTTTTACAAATTTAAAATAAAAAATAATAATTTTTATATTATTTTATTATATTAAATATTTTAAGTTGTATAATTTTTTGATAAAAAATTTATATATTTATAAAAATATTAAATTTTTAAATGGATAAATTTATAGATAGATTAATTAGATAAGAATATTTTATGAATATATTTAATTAGATTTTAAAATTTTTAATATTACGATAAAAATTAAAAAAATATATTATTTTTAAAAAATAAAAATCATTTTAAGATTAATTAAGTAAAAATAAATAAATAATTTTAACTATTTAAAATAAATAAATTCGAATAATTAACTTATCAAACTCTCCTGTCATTTTATATTCTCTAGTTGTATTTGGACAATTGGACAAATATGAGGAAGAATTCTCATTTCGTACACGTAATCCCTTCTTATGATAAAAGAATATTCGCATTCTAATTAACATATACTTTAATTTTATTAATTAATTTTTTTTTAAATTTATTATAATTATTTTTTATTATACCTGTGTAATTATAATTGTTTTAAAAATTAGATATCTAAACTATTTTTATTTTATTATATTCAAAAATTAAATTAATACATTAGAATTATATAAATATTTTTAAAATAATAAATTTAGAATGTACCTTAATTATTTAAAAAAATTATATATTTAATCAAATTTTATGATATTATACCTTTAAAAAATTAAATATTTAATTTCTTATTACAAATTTCACGTATAAATAAATAACTTCCAATTTGGAAATAATGGATTGAAAAATCCGAAAATGACAATGAGGCCAAAATTTTTAAAAGGGTCCACAAAATCCCGTTTATTTTTATTTTCAATTACAAAGCAAATTATTTTCTTTATAATCCATTAATCCTTTGCATCCAACCTTCTACCAAACTCATCCTTCCGCATCTCCTCTTCGAATCTGTCCGTCTCTGTTCTCTCTCCCCTATCATAGTTAACTTCAATATTTCATTCTTTTATTTTTAATTTTAATTATGTAATCCAAGAATATGTAAATGCATGCGTAGTTTAGCATTTACTGCTTAGATATTTTCGTACTTCTTCACGTTTATTGGCTTTTTGTTAGTTTAATGACTTCGTCAAGTTGCAACTCCTCTCTGATTTTTCCTATATATACTCTGAAGAAATATTAAATCCCATCTGGGTTTTTGGTCTCAGCAAGCGATTCTTCAATCTTCAATTTCAGGTATTTTCTTCCTCTGGGTTTGACTCGTATTCTCTTTTCTTCTTTTGATCATTGCTTTTCTTTTCTGTTATTCTGTTGGTCACTTGTCTCGTTTTTCATTTATGTGAAGGACAATCCAAGAAAAGGGTATTTTCATTTTGTGTATTGAACTAGGAAAGAAAGAAATATGCTTTGTGTATTTTCTTCTTGGATGGATCACCTCCTTGATTATTTGTAAAGGGAAGGAAAACAGAAGAAATGGTTATTTTCGTATTAAATTGGAAACTAACAATCATCCTTTAGCTTATATATTTTTTTCACTTTTATTTGAGCTTAAATGTAACAGACAATCTGTAATTCAATTAAACTATGAAATGGTATATGCTAGTGGAATGAAGCTGTTTGATATGACAAGCTTTATTAAAGAAATATCTATGATTCATTTTTCTCTCTCATTTTTTCTGGTTATTTTTCCATTTTCAGCTGTGTAGAGCTGACAATCTTTTAATTTTCCTACTAAATCTGTTTTGTATTGGTTTGGACAGAGTATGGGTAGTCGGCAGCAAATTTGTCAACAAACACATGTATCTTCTGAAACAATGGAGAGCCATGGAGTATATTCTTCTAAGGAAGGAAAAGGGAGGAGGCTGTGGAAGAAGGTGAAGTACCAGCTTGTTGAATATCATTCTTTGCCCGCGTATTTGAGGGATAATGAGTATATCATTGGTCATTATAGATCAGAATGGCCATTGAAGCAGGTGTTGCTTAGCATCTTCAGCATCCACAATGAGACATTAAATGTTTGGACGTAAGTTCTTTTTGTAAGTAACTCTTTATTTTGATTTACAGGAGTGGTTAAAGAATTGATGCGTATGTTTTAATTTATTGCTTGATCATAGCTGAATGCATGAGATTCTTTTTTGTTTAAAGAAGATCGGTATCTCAGATTTCTTGCTTTGATACCGTAGTAACAAGCATTGTACAGCTGTAAAAAAAGTTGTATTTTCCCCTTCACAACAAGAAAGAAATATATTGTTTCTTTGTTGAAAATTTTCAAATATTAAGACAAAAGGAAAATTAATTTATCTTCTTCCTTCTTCGTTAACTGAAAGAGATAAGAAGTGTAGAAATTGTTAATTGGCTGGATGGGTTTACTTTGACTTACAAAGATTAGATCGCTAATGATGAGGTAGAAAACTTTTTCAGAGTTGAAATTTAATTTCTTATAACTATAAATCAGTTAAAATGTTTAAACTTCCCTAAGTGTTAGTCCTCTGCTTAATGGCAACTTCAGTTATGAGAATTTTGCTTGTGGTTAGTGATAGGTATATTAGCTAAATAAATTGATAAGATGCTTCTTTAGAAGGAGATATCTTGTTAAAGTAAGGTCTACTAGATTTCGTATAAAGATCTCCAACTTTCTCTTATTCGAGACCTGCAGCATTGTATATCAAAAAGTTGGTTCTTGTAGTACGAAAATTCTAGTCAAGGCATTGGCATGAAGGTGTAGAGTCATAAGTTAGGAAGTTATCTACCTGGAGAGGAGTAAAATCAATAGAGGTTAGGTTGAGCCAGTTGGAAAAGCCTGATGACTTGTTGATCCAAAGATGAATTGGGCAGTGGATATAGATTGGCTTAATAGGATTTGTGCAACTGATCATGTATAATCAGTTTATGACTTATTTTGAGTCAAGCTGTTTTTAGCACCATGCCAGATAATTGGGTCTTATACTACTCTTATTACATTTCAACAGTAGATGACATCTTATCTGAGAACTTACATGAAAGTTCATGGAGTATTGCCTATGTTGCATCTTTTTCAGGGATTTATTTCTCAGTCATTCTGCCAAGCAAACTAACCTTCAAGTTGCCACCCACTACCTGTATAGGGGTTAAAATTGCAAAATCCCTTTCCTCATCCTTCCTTGCTCTTTTCCAGACAATGTTTGGTAGGAGAAATGGTAAATCATAAGAGAAGCTGACGCAACGTGTAAGTGGGTTTGACAGACAATCCTAACACTCGATTTAATCTAGTCGATAATCCTGCTAAGAACCAAGCACTTGGAATTCACCCAAGCAAATTCAAGGTTCAAAATCCCAGAAAATAACAATAATATTCTGGAAGATGAAAGTGGAGCCTATCATCCTAAGAATTTAAGCCTCGATATATACTAAAATATTAGGATTTACGAAATTACATCATCGTCTTGAAAGCCCAACAAAACATACAAGAAAATAAATTTGAAATAGGGTTAAAATAATAAAATCGTAAGTGATTCGATTGAACGAATCAAAGAGTTTGTTCGACCGAAATTTGTAACCCTTTTGGAAAAATTTCTGGTCTTAGATTTGTTCAAAAGAATCAGAAAATTCGTTCGAATGAAATTCTTCTTGCTCTTGGGAAGAATTTAACTCTCAAATTCGGTCGAACGAATTGCACAATTTGTTTGAACGAATTTTTCCTTACTCTCGAGAAATCATCTCAGCGCCGCATCAGAAACATAGTTGAGTACAAAAGGAAAGAATTGAAAAAGTTTGATTATTTCTTCACTTTTATTTTTGATTTTGCAATGAGGATTTTTGTTCAATGGATATAGATATATTCAATGCAGTAAGTGAAGTTATCTTTGAACATTATCCTCAGCTCTAACTAATGGTTGAATAAAACCTGGTCTTTTTAACCCTATCCCTACCTCACATTCCTCAAGATCCCAAGGTGATGCAAGTAAGATTTTATCTCAAAACCTCCTATGGACCGACAAGAGATCATACTATCTAAACTAGTTGGCATCTCACTCTAATACCTTTAATATAAAAAATTTCAAATATTTCACGAGTTTGAAATTTCTGGCTATCATCTAACGACATTACGTGAAGGTCTGAAATACATGTGAGAATTTGGACCTTGCAGTCAGCAGTTGAAATATCTTTAAGTGACACTGCATGTTAATTTTGATTGATTTTTCATTTTGATTTGAAGGAAATAGTTTAAGCAACTTATGGAATCTATATTTTTTGACCAAGTTTGGTTGAAATGTTTGTTTTAAGATTTGGGTTTCATTTTTTCATTGGAAACTGCAGAAGTTCTCATTGTGTAACCATAGATCATGAGAAAATTTTTTTTGCTAAAGTATTCCTGCTGTTATATTATGTAACATTAACACTGTAATTCATTTTAATTAACATTTTACATGTAATGAACAGTTCTATGATTAGTTAATATTGTTTAAACAGCAGCTCTGAGACTAGGTTATTTTGTATTAACAGCTGTGAGATGTACTTCCTTCTCTTCCCAGGACATGTTTTTGTTGTATCTTAAATTTTTAATTACAGTTTGTTGAATGAATCATTTCTTGATTCATGGTTTGGAGAATAGCTTTTCCTACTATAGCATTTGACAGTATGATTTGGTTTTTGCTGCAGCCATTTGATCGGGTTCTTCATTTTCCTTGCTCTTACCATCTATACAGCCATGAAGATTCCAAGGGTTGTTGATCTTCATTCTCTGCAGCATATTCCTGAGGTCTTGAAAAATACTGATTTGCACAAATTGCAGGCAGAACTCTTGACATGCCTTCCTTCTCTACCGCACATGCTTAATCTGCAAAAACTTAGGGAAGAGCTAAAGACTACACTGCCTTCTATGGATTTACTTCCGTCAATTTCTGGCTGGCATGTTATGGAACTTCTATACAATTGTCTGCCTGAACGATTCTCCCATACAAACCACACCGACGTTTGTGTTCTGGTAATGCTTCTCTTTCTAAATTTTGGTGATGGTAACTTTCTTTTCAGTTGCATGATTTTGTATTTTATTTATTGAATGATTAATAGTAGCTGTCCATATTGTCTATTTTAGCTTTAGAAACTGGGCGCGCTAAATTTTATATAATGCAAATTGTAAAAGATTTCTTCCCCTTGAATTCCCTAGGCTCAACATGGCAGGGGCAATATTTTCAGATGCTTATTCACTGCCAAAATATTTGCAATTTTTATTTTATGTCCATTTCTACAAGTGGTTATGGTAATCTGTGCTTTCAGTCCCATTGTTCATGTGTGGCATTGCCAACTAGTTGGTGGAGTTTTCAGTTCTGATGCTAGTTTCCTTGCAGTTGCACAGAATTGTGAATGCATTTGGGCAATATTCAAAATCATCATTTTTCCGTGAGCAAGTTACAGTTTGTGTCACATGCTGTTGATATGTTTTCTACCAGTGTCCATCCATCATGCAGCTTAAAGATTGCACAAATCTTGTGGGTGCTCTATGGCATTGCACAATGAGCCTCACCCTTGAGCATTCATGATGTTTCTTTAGTCTAGTTATGTTAGGTAGTGTGTATAAAATAGTGTAGTCTCATCTATCGGAGCTTTTTAACTTTGGAACTTTCCGTGTAAATATTGGTTGAACTACAAATCGCATGTTACTTATTGTTATAAAATGTAAATTGCAGATGTGCAGTCATGAATCTCATATTTAGGTCTTTTCATTTTCACCTTTCTGTTTACGATTTGTTGGATCTTGCCAAGAGTATCTTATGTTCTATAAAGTTGTGCTTACCAGTTTGGCTTCCTGTTAGAGTTGCATTTGCAATAGGATGCTGTATACATGGTTGCAGTTCTAAGTATTAAAAAGCAAAATCTATATTTTCTTTCAAATTGGAGTTTCATGCATCTAGTAGCTCTTTATTTATTTATTTTTTTCTGTTAATGCAGCGTAGCATGAAGGAGGATATGGGAAACATGATAGCACCGTTGATGATGAGACCAATAACACGGTGGCCATTTTTTGCCTTCTTGGGCGGAGCCATGTTTTGCTTGCTAGCAAGCAGCGCATGCCACCTACTCTCATGCCACTCTCAGCGATTATCCTATATTATGCTCAGGCTGGACTATGCTGGAATTGCAGCCCTTATATCTACCTCCTTCTATCCTCCTGTCTACTACTCTTTCATGTGCAATCCTTTCTTCTGCAACCTCTATATGGGATTTATAACAATTTTAGGAATTGCAACCATCCTATTTTCCCTCCTTCCAGTCTTTCAAAATCCTGAATTTCGTACCATTCGTGCATCCCTTTTCCTTGGCATGGGCCTCTCTGGCGTTCCACCCATTCTGCACAAGCTTATCTTGTTCTGGCACCAGCCCGAGGCACTACACACTACTGGGTATGAGCTTCTGATGGGTGGTTTTTATGGGATTGGAGCACTGGTTTATGCGACAAGGATACCTGAGCGGTGGATGCCTGGAAAATTTGACATTGCCGGGCATAGCCACCAACTCTTCCACATACTGGTAGTAGCTGGGGCATTCACTCACTATCGTGCTAGTCTGGTTTACCTGAAGTGGCGTGATATGGAGGGATGTTAATGAAACGAATTCAGATAATAAACGATTCTTGGCCAAAACTATGCAGTTAAAATGTAGTTTTTTGTTGTTGGATGCTATAAGTATGTAGTTGGATAAAAGTATGAATAATGAATGCATTGAGGAACCTCGATAATAACTTTGTAACTTTATTCATCAAAATTGCATACGGCCTCTTAATTGAGATAGAGTGAATTACCGAGAAACAAGGCTAACTTCAAACTTCATTACGGCAGTAGATGAGGGAAACCTCTCTCTCTTAAACAGATGAATGCATCCTTACAAGTCATTTCCCATCGAGTGAGATCCCTTTCAAGAGGGTTGAGATCCATCTCTGGGATTTTCTACAGCTTCAAACTGACTTTCTATGCCGGCTTGATTGCCTACTTCTTTCATTCCGGCAGTCATGTTTGATAGAGGAAGCACTTTCTAGTTTGTCTATGAAAAATTGAAAATTTGCTTTTCGAAACAAAAATAACCAAAAAAATTGCTTTTATTGAGAGTTGAACTCAATGCCTCTGTGTTACTAATCTAGTGCTTTTAGAAATTAAGCAGGAACCTCGTTCTTATTATCACCAATGTCTCTAAGAAACCCTTACCTTTGGTCCACGATTCTCAGACAAGCACGTGAATCTGGTGACTAGGGTCCCAGCTGTCATCGACTCGTTGTTGTGTCTGCTGGTATTGCACCAATCAATCCTTCCATTAAATTCGCAGCACCACATGGAAGGATACTGATTGATGTTAACTAATGAATTTACGGGGCAACCCAAATACAAATGGCAATATGTAATTGAAATTGCTCGTCACACAAAATGTTTCTATTGGATAGGAAGGATTTGAGATTTTTATTTTATAATTACCATAACTTTTATTTTACAATTTGTTATATAACAAATATTAAATTTATCTTAAAATTTGATTATCAAATAAATATCAATGTTTATTTATATTTTTAAAATAGAGATTTTTTTAAACTTGTGATGAAATTTTTTTGTTGTTAAGTGATTTAAAATGTTAGGATCACCACCAGATAAGAGTTTCGAAGTTAAAGAAAAGTTGAAGAAGAAACTGAACTGGGATTTTGGAGAAAAATGCAAGTTGCAATATCTGATGTAAAAGTTAGTTTAGTTAGTTGGTTGACAGTTAAAATAAAATGCTAAGGAGCTTGTATCTGGTAGATAGCTAAAGTAACAGATATAATTTTTTGTTTACTGTTCACTTATATCGTATTAGCAACACTTTATTGTTTTTTTAATGATAAAGAAAAATGATCAAAAAATAAGTTCAAAGAAAAAGAAATAAATATTTACCTTGGATTTTAGAAATAGAGAAGACAGATAATTTACAAAGGAAATATTAACTGATATTCAACTCCTAATTCTAATTTAATATTTGGTGTGAAAAAAAATAAATAGAAAATTTTAACTATTAATTATATAAATTAACTAAAAAAATAATTCTTTTTATTATATATGTATATAATAATAGGGATCTTAATTGAACAAACAATTTAGGTTAATTGCCCTACTCAAATATATACTTTTTTTCTTTTTCTTTTTAACCCGAAATCTTTCATACTCAGTTATCACTATAGCGTTCAATCACATACAAGAATAAGTACTCACTTTTACGAAGTCCGTGACCGTTTATCACATGACTCTATCCTTAACCATTAGATGCATATGCAGGAACCACCCGTAATGATATCAAACACATAAATAAACCATACCCTCCACCTTGATATATCAATCAAACAATGTGGTGATTCAAGATCAGAACACTGAGTACAATATGCCAAACCCTTACCAATACAGGTGTAAGTTTAAAGATAATTTTTACATCATATTGAATTTAAATTTTAAATCAATTCAAATATATTAATTTTTAAAATATCAAATAAAAAATTAATTAAATTTTTTTAAAAAAATATAAATCGATCCAATTATGGATTTGAATTAGATACTTTAGTCCATTAAAATGGACATTATTAATTTAAATAATTTGAATTTGATTAAATTGAATTCTTTGTTCTTCCTTAAATCCACAAGTCTTAAAATTAGATTAAATTCTACATATATGAATACATTTTTTTTCATCTTTCAAATATTTTTTGGAACTTTAATAAATAAAGAATGATAAAATATAATTTTTTATGGATAGGGATTGAAGTTTAGTATTTAATTGTGAGATGAAGTGGAAATGTAGAATTTTTTTTTCAAAAAAAAGAATGCGGACAAATTACCTTTTTGAATGTTGATAGATGTTCACTTGTTGGCGATGACCACTTGGCCCAAACTAAAAAAGAAAAACAGAAAAGAAAATTCTTCATCCTTTGTGATGGATTCCCACCATTGAATTTGACATAGGAGTTGCGGTGATTTGGGACTTTCCATCCTTGAAATCAAAATAATCCCATTTAAGATTAATCATTATTTAAAAAATTTATTAAAAAAATATCACTTTTTAAATAATATTATATTTGATATGATTTTATTTAAAATAATTTCTCAGGTGAAAAAAAGAATTAAATAATAAAATACCTTCTTTTTCTCTTTCGCTAATGCGTCGGCAATTCTCTTAAAACATAATAAGAGTGGCATTCCCCTTAATCCAAGGAGACATTTCGGCCGGACTTTAAATGTTTTCAACCAGTCTAAGATAATTAATGATAATTTGTTGACTGAAAATCCCGTCTTTCACGTTCGTAATGGAAATTATTATAATTTTTCTAAATGTTGTTCAAATTATGAATCTTCAATTTGCTGTCATTTAAGATAAGGAAAATATTTATAAAAAAAAATGATAACGACAAATCAAAATATATTAAATGGGAGAATGATAAATTCCCCCCTCGGTTTCTGACTATTCTAATCACCCCTGCACAAATTTTTATGAAATCTCAGTTGTCCATTTTTAATAATCAAGGGTTAAGATTTCATACAAATTTGTGCAGGGGTGATTGGAA
>JAVXUL010000020.1:6362342-6374842 GCA_035590515.1 Trichilia minutiflora
TATTGGGTCGAGATACTTCCAACGTACGATACTATTACAGAGAAATACTTAGAAATAGAACGGGGGGCGCGCACGTTAAGGAGGAGACACGCTGAGAAAATGAGCGAGTACTACGCTGCGCAGAGGGAGCCGTATCTGAAGGACGCCGGAAACGGAAGATGGAGCTGGAGGAGGCCGTTTATGACGCATTTTACGGGATGCCAGCCGTGCGGTGGGGACCACAATCAGATTTATTCCGGAGAGACTTGTTGGGGCGGGATGGTGAAGGCACTAAATTTTGCTGATAATCAAGTGCTTAAAAAATATGGGTTCGTGCACCCGAACGTACGTGATTCTAGCTTGGTGTCTCCTGTGCCATTTGATTATCCTTCTGATGAAGGGCCTTGGGGATAAGGTAAAAAAATTGTTCGGCTGTCGATTGTTCTTTTATGAGTTTAAGAGAGTAGAAGTAGAGTGAAATTACTTTTTAGTTTTTAAGAGAGTTAATGAGACTGTAAAATGCCGTTTAAGTCATTAAAAATGTTTCTATAATAATATTTAATTGAAATAAATAAAAACATTATTTACAAGGCATAGAAAGGAAATAATGGATTATATTATTTTGCTATCTCGATATCTACTTGCTAATATATTTATGAGCAATACTATCTTTACAAAATCATTTAATGGGAATGTGGTAAATGGTTCAACATGCATCTCACTCTCATACATTGTTGTAGTAGATGTATTGTATATTTATGTTTATTATGGAATGGAATTATGGTCATGCATATAATAAATTTGTTTATAAATTATAATGCTAGGAGATTTGGAGGATATGGAATTTATAAGTGGGGCGGGCCTAGCTGTGGTAAATCTTTTCTTGTTCAAGCTGATGCCAAAGGCTTTAAAGACGGGAGAGTGATTGTTGGGGTTGATTTATTCATGTAAAAGAAATAATATTAAATGAAAAAGTTAAGAACATCACATTTATAGATACATATGCAAGATACAGTTGCCAAATGTATCATCATAGTGTAGGTGGACTATAACTTTTTAACTACTGTTTGGTGGTCAAACTATATAAAGCAATTGATTGAAAGTCATCTAAGAATATGGGTGCTCATATACAGTCTTAGCGGCGATTGTCTATTTTTAAACTACCTGATTCTCTATTACTTTTGCTTTTCCCTTTAATTTACTTTACGTGTAACAAGGTTGTTGTATCATCTCTTTTGAGGGCAAAAACTGGTGCATGATTGAAGGATAATTTTTCATGTGGAAATCTTTTGCATGATGGAAGGGTGATGTTGTAGCGTGGCTTATATGATTAAATATAGAATGCTATGTTAATGATGTTGCTGGTGCTTGACAAGTGCTAGTGCTTTTGGGACTCATAAGAGGGACTTGAATCTTGTTGATTCTGCTATGGTCACTACCTTGGAGTTTCATTTCTGTTTAGCATTGTCTAATTGGCTAGATTTTAACTGGAGAGGTCGTTCTCTTGCTGTCAAATTTGGCATATAATCTACCATGCACTTGTAAATTTCTTGCGATACTGCTTTGGTAGTAAGATTTATTACCATTGTATATATTCTTAGAAACATTTTCTTGTGGAAGATTGTAATATATGGTCTTAAGTCCTTATGTTATAATCCTACCACCAGTTTCACCAAGCCTGAAAATAGCAATGAATGGCTCCTATTTTCTTTTGCCGTGGCGACAGTGTTGTGTTTTCTGAGCAATCAAGGCAATCGTACATTATATTTTAACAATTAACAAAACATGGGATGAAGAAGATAATTTTCTCTCCCCGCTCTTTCATAACTGACATGAGCAAAATATATACAGCAGAGATATAACTTCTCCAAGCAATTAATCCTACAAATTAAAAGGGAATCCTTTCCTACCAAAACTGAAAAAACTATCTTAGGAAAATACAAGATATTCATGCCATATTTACAAAACAACGCCCACAATTATCGCCTGTAATTATCTCAATAATAGGCAATATGTCTGTTCCATGCCATATTGATTAACTTGCTGCAATAGTCTAAATTTTAAAGAAAAACAGAATGAAAGATTGCCATAACATAAAGTATTTGAGCCCAATTGTTTAAATTTTACATTTTTTGAATCATACTGACTATAAAATTCTTGGATGCTTGCTTACCTTCCATGAACAGACATGGTGGTCTTGATATCAACATAGGTATGTACCAATGGACCAGAATATCTCACCCCAAACATAATAATTCAAGTTATAATTTTGATCACTGATGAAAATGTACTAACTTCACATCAACAAAATATAACAAATACAAAAAAATGGGAAGGGAAAAAATTCATAGCTGAATTATGCAATATAGTCTTATATTGAGAAATAAACCTTATAAATAAGCATATAAGCAAACTAAGAGCACCAACAAGGTAACAATAAGTCCAATGAACAAGAAAAAGAAAAAATTGGGCAGTTAGACTGGAAGAAAGTCTCATATGAAGACATATTGATGCAATGTAAAATCGCATGAATTAATCCTTAAGGGCTTGGAATCACTAAATAATGTTGTAAATCCTAAAATTTAAAAAAAAAAATTTAATTGATCAAAATTCAAAAGTTTTAAAGATACAAACTTAAGAAATAGTGCCTTATTTTTACGAAGAGTTTAGGGTTATACATAATTACAAACTTAAGAAATGGTAATGACTTTTACTTCACCCTTCAAGATTGATACATATATCTCACATGCATCTATAATCCCTTGATTTGCTTTCCTGCGAGTGTGTGTTAATGCTTTTATAACTCCTTGACCCTTTGTTTATTTTTTGGCTTGTATGTCTCAAGGTAATCATGTCTTCTTTTCCAGTTCTTTCTCCGTTGGCTTCTTAGATCTCTTTACTATAAGAAAGGATTTACAACTATGAGTCATGGGCAATATAGGACAATAATCTAAAGGGTCTATTAATTAGTGGATTAGCAAGAACTCTCCATTATTGAAACTAAAGAATGACATAACTATTTACCTTAAATAAGATGAAAATAATAAGATGATTGGATTTTGGCAATAGATGCATATAACAATAAATTCTCATAACAAAAGCAACTTTAGATAATTCAAGCTCCTAAACGCTACATTCAGCACTCGAAAACCTAAAATTACCAGTCAAAACCAAATCCCCACTAATTTATCACCATCTCCTCTTTAGACTTGTGCAAAATACACCCAATTTTCTAACAGTACTCTAAGATAATTAACAACTAAACTTCAAACAAAAATTTGAAAGAATGCACCAAAAAATACCTAAACCCCAAAACTAAAAACGTGAATCAATTAAAAAAAAGGGGATTTAATCAAAAAAATATTCGCTATTTATATTAAGAATTTAAAAATACACATATTACAAAACTTTATTAAAAAATAACCACCTTTACTATTTTCGAACCCAAATATCTTTAATGTCTGTTTTAATACTTCAAATCTCTATATTTACATATATTTTCACCCCTTTTTCTTACTTATCTTCCATAAAAATTACTCAAATCGCAAGTTTTACTACAAAAGTTAGTATTTTATAGTTTTTTTAAATTTCATAAAAAAGATTGTTTGTATGTGATAAATAGAAAGAAAACTTTAATGATTGGATATTATTTTTTGTTGAGGTGTGAATATAAATGTGACTGTTACGTCATCAGATCCACGTCAGAGAAAGTTATTGGCTGAATCCTTGCTTACAGAGCTTCACCTCTAAGTCCCTGCAAGATAATAACACACTAGGAGTATCAAGTGGGGTTTTTGACGAAAAAACTTCGATGCCTAAGTCAGCAAAAGTATAAAAGATGGAGCAAAATAATTTCGACAAAAAGAGAGAAAAAGAACAGAAGACTCAAGTAAAAAACACAAGTTAGAAGAAAATGAATTTGAACCTTTTTACTGTTGATTTTGTCTCCTTATATGAGACCCTTGGGATGTGAGTGAAGTGACTTGACATTAAAGAATGGGAACGATGAGATGCTCTATTTTGGAAAACTGTGCCGATCACTTTTTATTTAAGAAACGTGATATTATCAAGCTTGATACTATCAGACATTTTGAGATTCAATGAGAGATAGGATAGATATGTAAAATTTATCAGAACGACGCTTCTTACTGTAAGGTCCTTGATAACTAATCATTCCTATTTTTTGTGATCTCTAAGGGTTAGTGATAGGGTCAGGCTTTTTCGAGAGGCAATGGTCAGGGAGCTTGGGTGATAGACAATCAGGGTTCCTGAGAGGCGGGTAGTCAAAAAGCCTGGGTGGTGGGCAGTTAGGGTTTTTAAGAGGCAGGTGGTTAGGAAGCCTGGTAGTGGGTAACCAGGATTCTTGAGAGGCTAGTTGTTAAGAAGCCTGGGTGGTGGGTAGTCAGGGTTCCTGAGAGGTATGAGTCAGGGAGCTTGGGTGGTAGTTACGTTCCTAAGAGGCAGGTGGTCAGGTAAAACTGTTATGGTGGTCAGGGGTGACAAACGTCTACCTAGGAGGCCTCCACGTGTTCGTCCTGATTTTTACCCAAACATTCAATCTTCCAATTTCTGGTGTGAGACTTGAAAGGCTCTCATCAGAAACTATTTATCTGACTAGATAAGTCTCAGTGGTCGGTCCGTCTTTGGGAGCTATGGCTTCTTGAGAATCTTAAGGAAGGTGGAAGGCTATTAGGGGCTAGAAGTGTCCCAGTCAGTGTGTTGGTGCATTAATAATTTTGGATGACTTGTCTTGTCCCGATTCCTCGATAATCTGCTTTATTAAATACGAGCTACCCAACTGTCACCTCGGAAGTCCATCAATCTGCGAGTTATCACCACTTCAAGTTTCACAATTATTAAAGTCGAATTACCAAGGTCCATGTGTTAGGCCCTTAATGGCTAGGGGTTAGATCACTCTCGAGCTGTGAAATCATTTATGGGGTTTGAACACATGACGATCCCTTGGCTGTAAAAATCGACGGTTGAGATCTGGGGTCTGTCAGTATAAAAACTACTTTTATCTCTCCTTCTCCTTCATTTTTGCTTCTCTGAGTTCTTGCTGCTGCTTCGTCAATGCTCTGAAGATTCCTGTATTTTTCGTCTGAGTTTGTGGTTTTGTACTCTCTGTGTTCGTTTTATTGATTTGCGAGTGTACTATTTCTCTTCGTTCTCTTTGTAAGCTTTGCTTCTTATTTCTTTTTTGTGACTTCATAAAGGTACAACTTTATATTTTTTCCATTTTAAAACCTTTCTGTGTAGCTTGATTTCTGGTGAGGGGGAATAATGCTTCTGTTTCATCTGTTGGTTTAGGTTGATTTTGGGACTGCTAGTCAAAATTTTTTTAGGAACGTGATTCTTGGGGTTTTTTCTGTTTCTTGTGAGGATTTGAGTTTTCGTGGTGAGTTTTTTGTGCATGTTGAAGATTGAAAAAATGGACAAATAAGGAAATCCGTTGGATGCTGCCCGATCAGGGACAGAGTCTATGTAGGATCTCCTGCACGGTCATGAAAGGGGCGAAGAAGGTTAAGGGGTTTCTGAGCAAACAAGGGCGAGGGGCTCAAATGAAACTAACTGGTACCCCTCCACAATCACTGGGGTGGATCTCTATGCTTACAAGAGACTATTCACTATCCTTGATCACATGTGACTTAGGGTGCCGCGTACCCATGAGGTCCCGAGTATCCTGGCCCCTGGGGAGATGGCCATAAATGAGGAGTACCTACTAATTGGGGCTCGACTCCCCCCTGCAATGATACTTTGTTAGGATCTTCGAAGCTTTTGAAATCCCCATATACCAGTTCACTTTGACCAACTAGAGAATCCTGAGCAGCCTGTTCGTCCTAAAGGCCAAAGCAAAATTGTTGACCCCCACTCCGAATGAGGTATTACACCTCTACTTACTTAGGAAGAGTGCCAGCCAGTACCTGGGGTGATACTATTTATAAATTCGTCAGACGAAGATCAAGGGGAACTCTAATAAGAACTGGAAGGACCGCTGGTTTATTACCAGCGGGGATTGGACCTGACCGCCTCAGGGCCCAATTTTTCCACTTTCGAGAATAAATGTATCACTTCAAATATTTTAAACCCTTCATTGAATACCTTACTTTACTAAAGCAGATTATTGACCAGTCTTTTGATACAGAGGTGGGAAGGGACCAACCTGATATCCTGGTCAATATGACAGGATTGTTGCTAAACCTGACTGTCATGAATGTCAGAAATCTTTTAAGCAGAGAGAGTCAGGTAAGCTCACGGCTAGTATCTCGGGCCATAATAAGGAATAAGCTCTCGAAAGCCAAGATCACTGTGAGTGAGGGTAAGTCTCTCTTCTTATCGAATTTAATAAATTCCTGAGAGGCTATTTCTGACCAGAATCTCGGATCACTTGTAGCTGCGCTGCATGGGAAGCCAAGGATGGTTGATGTGCTAAAGAGGTTGCTTTTCAAGGGAGGATCCAAAGCAGCCCGGGCCACCGACGCCCAGACTAAGGACCCTGAAGATAAGGGAAAGGGGCTAATAAAGGGGGATCCTAAAAAGGCTCCTGAGAAGGAAGGATCTCCAGTTGAGAGAAGAGCGCTTCAGTCTCCCTGATAATGAGATCGGAGACGCGAAAGAGAGTTAACCTAATTGTGAAGGGGCAAGTAACCAAGACCAGACCCCTAAAACAAATGTAAATAATAATGGGGGTCGAAGCCAGAAAAAGATCGATCCGACTGGCAAGAATACAGATAATGTACTTTCCCCAAAGGATGGAAATGCAGAGCAAGATGAACTCCAGTGGGAGGATTTGACTGAGGGCAAGAGAGGTGATCACTCTCCAGAGGGTTGAAACTATGTCCGACATATCTCCACTACAACCCTGGGTTAACTGAGCATGTATGCTCATAGAGTAAGTCCTTATGTCCCTGGTCTTTTATATTTGATAAGGATCGCCCCATTTTCTTCCTGATATACTAACTTATTTGATTTCCTTTATGCAAAATACATTTTTGTTGGATCTCTTTATGAAAGATTTCTAAAATGCAATGAAAGTTCAAGAGTAGACATTCAAGACGATTGAGCAAATAGAAAAGCTGGTCCAAAAAAAATTGAACACCATCCGTTAGAAGATGAACAAAGAGAAGGCTGAATTAGAGGCCTGAATTTCCGCTTTAGAGGGTAAAAGATTTCAGTGGAATGAAGAGAGGCAGAGCTTCACTTTGAAGCTCTCATCCTTTGAGGCCCTAGTCTAAGCACTATCAATAGACAACGATCATCTTGAAAGGGAGCAAAAGAGTCTCACGGGAAAGCATAATCATCTGTCTGACCTCTACAGATCGCTTAAGTTAGATGAGGAGCGTCTGAAAGAGCAGTTGATCTCCAGCACCCATGAGTGCAACACACTGTCGAAGGAGCGTAACTCTCTGGAGAAGGAGTTAAAAGAGGCGTAGGAGTCCTTGGGAGCGCTAAAAAAGGAAAAGGAAGAGGTTCTGGCTCAGTTGGAGTCTCGGTATGACCAGGGAGTGGATAATGGTCTAGACCTGACGAGCCACCTCTTTTTTCAAGAATACCTTGAATTGAACCTCGGGTGGTTGTTTAGCCAATTGGGTTGGGAGATTCCAGGGGCTTTAAATTCACGCGCTTCAGATGCTTCTCCTGAGATCACAAAACCAAATGTCAACCCGATTGTAAATGAGAAGGAGGGGAGGAACGATCAAGGTCGATCAATTAAAGACCCTTCCTCCGAGGTCGTTGGGACATAAGGTCATTAGGAGCAAACGACAGGCGATCAAGATCCACCTGTGGAGATTTTCCCCGGTGAAGAAGAGGAGGACCTGTCCCTCAAGTATCCCTGACCAGTTCCTAGTATTTGCTGACCTGGTCTTTGTTATTGTAACTATACATTTTTGTAGTTAGCCATCCAAGATTAAATGTATACTTATAGTTTTGTAATTGTATACTTAAAGTGATTGAACAAATTTTACTCTATTTCTACTTGTTTGCTTTAATCCTGACCATGCATAAATTTTCATTAAACTAAATACTTGTGAAATAAATTATTTTGAATTGGTAGGATGTCCTTCAGTTAAGACATAGTTGGTAGTTCAGGGAAGATTACGCACATTCAGAATTTAACTGGGAGAAAGATCAGGAAAAGGTTCCTGACTAGTGCTGTCCTTATGGCCCGACTAGTGTGAAGGGATTTTAACTTCAACACTAGGAGATGCATTGACGCAAGCAGGGGTTAGGATGCCCTATCCCGTGCAGGTCTTATACTCTCAGGATGCCAGTCAGAGGTAAGAGACTTATACTGCCTTATGTAATTAAGAGATTAAGACTAGTGTTAGGGGATTTTAGGGCTCAAAGACCAACCGTAACACTAGAGGCAAAGGCGAATATGGGTTAGAACTTAGGACGCCCAATCCCGTGTCAGGTCTTAGGCTCTCAGTCTGCTTGATATATTACGAGGGATTATACAGCCTGACATGGGTCAAGGACTCAAGCTAGTGTTAGGGGATTTTAGGGCTCTAAGGTCAACCGTAGCACTAAGTACGAAGACGAATGCGGGTCAGGGCTTAGGACGCCCAATCCCATGTCAGGTCTTAGTCTCTCAGTCTGCCTAACATGGTACGGGGACTTATAAAACCTGACACAGGTCAAGGATTCAAGCTAGTGTTAAGGAATTTTAGGGCTTTAAGACCAATCGTAACATTAGGAGCGAAGGTGAACGCGGGTCAGGGTTTAGGATGCCCGATCTCGTATCAGGTCTTAGGCTCTTAGGATGTATGATACAAGGTGAGCGTTTATACAACCTGATGCAATCAAGTACTCAAGCTAGTGTTATGGGATTTTAGGGCTCTAAAGCTAATCGTAATACTAGTGAGTAAAGGCAAACGTGGGGCTTAGGACACCCGATCTTGTGCCAAATCTTGGGCTCTCAGTCTGTCTGACATGATACGGTCATACGAGAGCTTGTACAACCTGATACAGGTCAAGGACGCAAGCTAGTGTTAGGGGATTTTAGGGCTCTAAGACCAACCGTAACACAAGTGAGCAAGGATGAACGCGGGTCAGGACTTAGAATGCCCAGTCCTGTGCTAGGTCTTAATCTTTCAGTTTACCTGACATGGGTCAAGGACTCAAGCTAGTGTTAGAGGATTTTAGGGCTCTAAGACTAACCGTAACACTAGTGAGCAAAGACGAACGTGGATCAGAGCTTAGGACGTCCAGTCTTATGTCAAGTCTTAGGCTCTCAGTCTGTCTGACACGTTACGAGGGCTTATACAGGCTGACATGGGTCAAGGATTCAAGCTAGTGTTAGGGAATTTTAAAGTCCCAGTTGACAAAATCCAAGAGGGGGTGAAATGGATATTTTAAAAAAATTAATTTAAATAAAAGTATGAATTCGTTGAAATGAATGCAAATATAAACTAAGTGTGCAGAAAATAAATGGACAAGATAAGATTTTTATAGTGGTTCGACTACACGTTTATGTCCACTCTTCTCGGTTAAATCCATTCACACCGAGGATAACCAAATCTTTGTTTCACGGGTCAAGAGAAATCCAAGTACAGCACCTTCTTTGAACGAGTGAAGGAAACCACAGATTACAACTTTCTTTCTCGACGGGTGAAATGAAATCCAATACAATAATTCTTCTTATCATAGGTGAAGAAGAACCCATAATTAATTCACAAGAATTAATTTTTCAACAACTCTGTTACAAAATAGATATACAATATGAATAATTTCTCTCACTAAAAATTTTTTACAGAGAGTAATAAAGAGAGAATAAAACAAAGAATTTTCAGAAGAATATTTTCTTGTACAGATCGTTGTGTTAATGCTTGTTTTTTTTTTGTCTTCAAAAATTGATGTTTATATATCTCCTATAAATTCTTTATAACAGTCCATTTTTTCTTCATTAATGACGACATTTAATGTCTCTGAACTAGCCATTACAGACTTGATTTTCGTAAAAGTGTCGATACAATATCTCAAGGTATCGATACGTTTAAGATTTTTAACCTGAAGGTATCGATATGTTCTCCATTTGTTTCAGAACACTTTGACGTGAAAGAGATGAAGTCCATCATGAAGGTGCTTAATCCTATTCTCAGGGTATCGATATGTTTAAAGAAATTTCAGGGGTATCGATACGTTTGTGAAAAGAGTGCTTGATCAAGGCTTCAGGGTATCGATACGTTTAAGTGACCTTCTAGGGTATCAATATGTTTGTGAAGAGATTCTGAAACGTTTGAGCACAAACCAAAGGTGTCGATACGATTTTATGAAAGGTTCCGAAACTTAGGCTTTGATTTTGAACTGTGACTGAAACATGTCGATATGTTTGAGTAACGTATCGATATGTTTGTATCTCGATAAGCTTTTCTTGACGCTTTCTTCATATTTTCTTACCTGCAAAAATATATACACTTTCCAACAAAACAAATGACTTATATGTGTTCAATTATCAATTAAATAATTATCACATATATGCATTGTTGTTTACTTGTTATTTATTTCGGCATTATCAAAAATAATATAACATAGAAAATTAATTATGCCATATAATCATCAAAAATAACTTAGAGCTATCAGATTTTAGGGCTCTAAGGTCAACCGTAACACTAAGAGCGAAGACGAACGCGGGTCAAGGCTTAGGACGCCCGATCCCATGTCAGGTCTTAGGCTTTCAATCTACTTGATACGATATAGAAGCTTATACAACCTGACACGGGTCAAGGATTCAAGCCAGTGTTAAGGGATTTTAGGGCTCTAAGACCAACTGTAACACTAAAAGTGAAGGCAAACACGGGTCAGAGCTTAGGACACCCGATCTCGTGTTAGGTTTTAGGCTCTTAGGATGTATGATACGGGGTGGGAGCTTATACAGCCTGATGCGGTCAAGTACTCAAGCTAGTGTTAGGAGATTTTAGGGCTCTAAGGCTAACCGTAATATTAGTGAGCAAAGGCGGACATAGGTCAGGGCTTAGAACACCCGATCTCGTGTCAGATCTTAGGCTCTTAGTCTGTCTGACATGGTACAGGAGCTTATACAACTTTACACAGGTCAAGAACTCAAGCTACTGTTAGGGGATTTCAGGACTCTAAGGCCAACCGTAACACTAGTGAGCAAAGGCGAATGCGAGTCAAGGCTTAGGATGCCTGATCCCGTGCCAGGTCTTAGGCTCTCAGTCTATCTGACATGGTACAAGAGTTTATACAGCTTGACACAGGTCAAGGACTCAAGCTAGTGTCAGCGAATTTTAATTCTCTAAAGCCAACCGTAATACTAAGATCGAAGGTGAATGCGGGTCAGGGCTTAAGATGCTCGGTTCTGTGTCAGATTTTAGGCTCTCAGTCTACCTAACACATCACGGGGGCTTATACAGCCTGACGTGGGTTAAGGACTCAAGTTAGTATTAGGGGATTTTACGGCTCTAAAGTCAACCGTAACACTCGGAGCGAAGGCGGATATAGGTCAGGGCTTAAAATGCTCGATCTCGTACCAGGTCTTAGGCTCTTAGTCTGTCTAACATGGTATAGGGGCTTATACAGCTTGACGCAGGTCAAGGACTCTAGCTAGTGTTAGAGAATTTTAGGGCTCTAAAGCCAACCATAACACTAAGAGTGAAGGCGAACGTGGGTCAGGACTTAGGATGTCTAGTCCCCGTATAAGGTCTTAGGCTCTCAGTCTGCCTGACACGGTACAGGGACTTATACAACCTAATGTGGGTCAAGGATTCAAGCTAGTATTAGAGAATTTTAGGGCTCTAAGACCAATCATAACACTAGGAGCAAAGGTGGTCGCGGGTCAAGGATTAGGACGCTTAACCTCGTACCAAGTCTTAGGCTTTTAGGATGTCTGATATAGTGCGAGGGTTTATATAGCCTGACGCGAGTCAAGGACTCAAGCTAGTATTAGAAAATTTTAGGGTTCTAAGGCTAACTGTAGCACTAGTGAGTAAAAACGAACGTGGGTCAGGGCTTAGGAAGCCTGATCCCGTGCCAAGTCTTAGGCTCTCAATCTGCTTAACATGGTATAGGGGCTTATACAGTCTGATGCGGGTCAAGGACTCAAGCTAGTGTTAGGGGATTTTAGAGCCCTATGGCCAATCGTAACACTAGGAGTAAAGGCGAATGCGGGTTAGGGCTTAAGACACCCAATCTCGTGTCAGGTCTTAGGCTCTCAGTCTGTGGGCTTATACAACCTAACGCGGATCAAGGACTCAAGTTAGTGTCAGGGGATTTTAATTCTCTAAGGCCAATCGTAACACTAGGAGTGAAAACGAACGCGGGTCAAGGCTTAGGATGCTTAGTCCCGTGTCAGATCTTAGGCTCTCAGTTTGTTTGATATGGTACGGGGGCTTATACAGCCTGACGTGGGTCAAGAACTCAGAAAAGAGAGATGCTATACAATGCTTCTTTACTTGCAATTGAAACACAATAATTTTAGTATTTGATCTCAATTAGATTTTGTACCCAAGTATAGGTAGTCTTGTTATAGTATAGTCTGGTGAGTCCAAGTGTCGTAT
>JAVXUL010000020.1:6374942-6388515 GCA_035590515.1 Trichilia minutiflora
AGGCCAGGGTAATCACTGAGAAAGACAGCCAGCCCAATGATTTTTAATATATGATTTGAGGTTTCAAATTAAAATAAATATTTATTGCTTTTATCGAATTGTTTATAACATATTTTGAAACTACTTTTTGTTTATAATTTAACTTTTATTTTATTCTGTTTACTTTTATTTAACTCACGGAGTATACTCCCGTATATTCATCTCCCTCACTCTTCAGTTTCAAGTTCGCAATTGTCAGCTAGCAGAGGTGGTGATTCTTCTGGGATAGATAGATACAGGTATACCCTGGATCGACTCACTTAGAGAAGTTCAATCCACTGGAACCGTTTCATGATTTAAATATGTATTTTTATTTATATAATAAAAATGAAGGTATAAGCTGATTTGATATTATTTTTAATATGTCTACAATTTGATACTTTTATATATTTTGATGAGATGCTTATGAAAAATAATTAAATTGTTCCTAGAAATGTTTGTGGCTTTCTTGAAATAAATTTAAAGTTTGGGTGTTGAGTTGTATTTGTTTTGAAAATGTTATGTGAAAGATTTTGAAACAGGTTTTTAATAAGCCTTACAAACTCACAAGGTGTATTCTAATGATTAAGTATATTTTGAGGGTCTATGACGGTTGTCAAGTGTAAGAACCACCGATTGAAGCGTGACAATATTTAATGAATCCTTTTTTAAAAAATATTTATGAATATATATTATAAATTAATTTTTTTATAGTATTAAGTATTATAATTGTTCAATAATTTAAATAAAATATTTAAATTATTTTTATTTAATTTTTAAAAAATAAATATAAAATAAATTTTTTATAAATTTAAATTATAAAATAAAAATAAATTAATATTTTTTATAAATATAAAATAAAATATTTTAAATTTAATTTATAAAAATTAATTTACAATTTTTTTTAATATAAAATATTTAATTTAAAATATTTTTTAAAAAATTAATTATTTTTATTCAAAAATTTATGTGATAAAAATAAAAATTTTATATAATAAAAATATATATTTTTATTTTTATTGAGAACGTATTTGTCACTTGCTTAAATTATAAAGAGATTTTTATTATAAACCATCTAACATAGATTTTTTTTTTAAATTTAAGTAAATAATAGGAGGATTTTTACTATAAGTTACTGTCAGAGACGGGGTTCAAATTTAAAGAAACCATCGAAGGGAATGGATCATTCCCCCAGTTGAAAAACTGCAATTCTTTTGTCTGTTTCAAACACATACACTTGGTCCTAAATTAACACTAAACCCTGTGCCTGATTTTCCACAGATGCCCAAGCCAGTCAGATAATTATGTCATTTAGCAAGCGATCACAAACCCTGGACATGATAAGCTCCACAACTACTACCAGTTCAAACACTTAACATCGACAACACGGACAGCATAGTTCCACATGTAAGATCCATGATAAATGCAATCGACAAGGCAAGATTGATGGACGATCAGAATATATCGGGTACAGAGGAACTATTCTGCAACCATGGCATTGGTATCATCTTCATCACCATCTCCAATGGACACTTCATTGATGTACTGACTCTGATACTCCATCAAATATTGTGTTGATCTCTGCACATCCATAAATAGGTGGTAAACACGATCAATATCTTGAACATCCACAATCTTTCCCTTCCGTTTCTGACATGCCAATGCAGCAGCTGTGATAAGATGGATGGCATATCTCATGGATGTTCCTTCGCCGACACGAGTCAGTAATTGCTTTGCATCTTCAGTCATCTCAACATCTTCTTCCTGACATCGGATATCTAAAATTTTTCGAATTTCATCCTTAGTATAAGGTTTAGTAGAGATGATGAGTAGGCGATCCAGGAGATCCATTGGAATCCCATGAGCAGCTTTGTAGTTCGTACCCCTGATTCTAGTGATCCCTCGGTTGGTAGCAACAACTAGTATTGGAGCCATTTCGTTCTCCAGAGCACGATTCAGGAAGGAAAAGCACTCTACATCAAGCATATGCACTTCGTCAATAAAGAGGACACCTGGAACAATCTCTGCCTTTCCTTCCTCCCTCCACTCGGCCACTTTCGTATCAATTTGTTCCCTTACTTCTGCACGGATCTCACCAGTATCACCAGTGAAGAGTGCCAAAAATCCTTGTGTTCTAATGAAACAAAGATGTCAGAAAAAATAATGGGAAAATAATCCTCAGGCTAATCTGAGTTCAGCATCTTTTCATCAGTTTGCAGGCTCGAAATTCACATTAACAAAAACTTGTACAAACAGACCAACACACAAAACTACGCATAGATGTAAGGCAATAAATACAGACTAATATCTTCTTTTTCAAAGCAATTTCATGTCAGAGAGAGCTTCAAAAAATTTACCAATTATCACTCACAGTTTAAATAGTTAAAGAAGGATTTAAAAATTGCAATGTTACCATTTACAGGCAAATTATGCTATTTATAATAAAACCAACAATAACCTCAACTGAATAGCTACCAATTTATGGTTTTACAGATTATCTAAAGAATTCCAAGATAATGATTACCCTTGCTACCATATCCATGAAAACCTTAAACATATATGCTCTAAAGTTGGAGGTGAAAAATATGAGCATTCCTTGTAACAGGTTTACGAGTGTTACACACTTTTTAGGCTTGATGCAGGAATTTTACATTCAGTGCTGGCATCCAATTGCTCTGTTCAGATAACTAAAGTGCATTGTTGCAATTACCCTTAATTTTGACAAGGATATTTCTTTGTGAACAAGGGGGGTTAGAACATTATCAGCACGTATAGAATTTCTCTCTGATCTGTTACAGTTTACATTTAACATTAACACCATTTAGGTGCTAAAACACCCGGAGACCTCATCATCCACTGAATGACTCCCTTTGGCAGAGCATCATGTTCTCATAATTTTCCTTCAACTGATATCTTACCGGAGAGAGGGAAAAAAAAAATCCTATATAAGTTGCTATTATCCTTAAAGATGTTTACCAGCTTGCAACTTTAACTCACTTACCTTCAAATCTAGTTCATTGTTTTCAAGAAGCCTCTTTAAACTTCAAACTGAGGCATTGTAATTATTATAAACAATTTTACAACAACAAAAAAATCAAATGCGTATTATCTGTTGAACAAGGTGACGAAAGCGATCATGGAGGGACTGCAATGGCTATTTTAATGGTTCCATTGTCTTTCTTTTTCGGGTGACACAAATAATCCAACTGCGGTCTGTGGCCCAATTACAAGGAAAATGGACAGCATAAATCTAGTATTATTTTATTTTCATTTTTGTCTTTTTGGTTCCCTGTTAAAAAAAAAATTCCCATTCTTTCAACAATATTCTGCTACCCTAAACTTCAAAAATTATAAATCCTACTTTGTTCTTCATTTCTCCACTTTCTCACAATAGCCACCACTTAACTCTATGGCAGGCTCCATTTCATATATCCACTTTCTCCAAATCTATGCCCAAAATCTTTGGACTCCACACAAATGAGGACAGATTGATACCTGCTTTTCTCATTTGCACCTTTCCATCTCATTTCACTCCTAAAATCTTAAACCAACGACAAAACCTCATTTAATGCCATTCACAGATAGTCCTTTCTTATGAAGGTTCCTTCCTCCTTTTTCTCTTTTCCAATCCTTAAAATAGCGATCCATATTTATGTCAGGGAACTAATAATAATAAACGTAAGTGATAACCTGCTATACAAATATTAACACCTGGAATGAACCTGCAAACAACAATTTGTTCAACTTCTGTATGCCCACTATTTGGTAGGAAGATTCTTAACCTATTCTAAAATTTGAAAACAGAAAAATACAGTCAAACCAACACAACCACTGTTAATTACCACCCAAAAAAACCAACCAAAGGAACCAATTAAATCTAAATGACCATGACCCAGTCGCCCAAATTATTATAGGAAGGCCCTATATGAATCAGCCAATTCAGATAGAACCAAAGAAATTCCAGTCTTCTAACTCAAAAACTAGTGAGATTGCCATCATTATCACAAAAAGACCACACGCAGCTAGCAAAAGATTAGTTCCGCTCAGTCATTTCAACGTACTAATTTTTCAGAGCAAGTTCAAACCACTGTTTTTGTTGCTAGCCTAAGCACATAATTTGTGAATAAAACATTAAAATTCAATGTTAATATAATATTTAAACATAATATAGAAATTCAAAAGAAATGGATACCTGCTGTTGATTACATCAATCTCATGAAGTGTAACGCAATGCACAACCTCCTTCCGTTTTTGCAACTCACCATCAGGACACTGTACAAACTTAGTCTGAGGGCCTACGGCGTCATAATCTCTAGACCTCGTAAAAGACCTTCCAAGCTTCGTAATCTTTCCCGAAACCTTATCGATGGCTATCACATCCCCACTCTGAACCTTCTCTTTTCCCAATGCTTCAATCATCTTAGCCCCCAAGTCATAAACAGTCTCCATCTCTGTCGTTTTGAGAGTTAGCTTCCCTGTCTTTGTAGCTGCTCCAGTAGTTGCCGGCCGGTCAATCTGCACCTCAACAACTTCTCCTTCAATCACTTCAGCTTCTTCTTTGATTCTCACGCCAATAGCCTTTCTAAAAGCTTGCATTAAAGCTTCTGTTTTCGACATTTCAAGGGAGAAAATTTCTGAGCCGGAGATCATGGCAAAGGGAGTTTCAAGCCCGAGAGATTTTGCCATGCCCATTGCAATGGCAGTTTTTCCCGTTCCGGGCTGGCCGGCGAGAAGGATTGCCCGACCGGCGATTCTTCCCTCTTTTATCATCTGAAGTATGACGCCGGCTGCCTTTCTGGCGGGTAATTGGCCTACCATGCCTTCGGATACGTCGCGTGGTTCTAAGGAAGAATCTAGACCCAGACCGCGGATGTGAGAGTGTGCGCCTATGCGCTCAATTCGGGTTAGGTCTCGGCTTTCGGAGAGCTTGACCTCTGCCATTTTAGCGGTTGTAACGAGTTAGAGAGAGAAAGAAAGCAAGAGAGAAAAAGAGAGAGATAGTCTGGTTAGGGTTTAGGGCTTTCTAGTTGGTTATAGAAGGAGCTGCAAGGAATGACAGGGCAATAAGGTAAATTCAGCAGCAAAGTTGTCTAGAATTTTTTTTTCAAGAAAAATGGGATATTCTCTCAAGAATAATCATATTTTTTATTTTTATTTTAAAAATTAATCACTGGTAAATTTTTTAAAATTAAACTAAATATTTTTTGCTTCATTACTAATGCCCCATTAAAAATTAAAATAAAATCTCCAACTCCTCTACACTTTTGAATAGAATAAATAAATGTGAGAGTGAATTTACTTTTGTATTTATCCAGATTAATTGCTCTGTATTTTCGAATTAAATAATAAATTCAGTTTTGAATTAGATAAATAATTCAAAGGAGGGATATTTATTTTAGTTTAAAAGGAATTTTCAACAATAATTAATTTTAAAAATTAAAATAAAAAATGTGATTATTATTAAAAATATCCCAAAAAAATTGTTAAAATTTAAAGCTCTCTTTGCACAACAGCATAACTTTTATAAAGTTTATAAATTTATTGGATTTTTTTTTATCCCCTAAAAGAATTATAATTTTATTTTATGTAATATAATTTATTTGTATTATATAATCTGTATTTTTATCAATCCTACACTACACATCCATTTATTCAAATTTTATTATTCTCATGTCTATAATAGAAAAAAAGCATTGGCAAACGAATTAACCAGCTTCATTAAAGGACATCATCGTAATATCATTAAAAAGATTTGCTTTAAATCCTTGAAATATGGGTAAAAATGTATTTAACATGTAGTTATGGTACACCATTTTTTTAATCTCTTTTTTTTAAAAATATAATTTTAAAAATTATAATCCCACTAAATTAAAAAATAATCATTTTTATTTTTATTTATCAGTTTTTAACTTTTTAATACAATTAATTTAATTATTGTCGGTATTTATTAAATTATAAAATTTATAATATATATAATAAGATTAGTTTTTATAATAAAACATAAAAAATATTTAAAATAGAAAAATATTCGCAAACAAAAATAAAAAAATAATATTTTCTTAATTAATAAGATTAAAATATTTTTAAAGTAAATTCTAAATATATATTTATCTTATATCACTATATTTTTTTATTATTTAAAAGAAAAAATAGTTTAATAAAAAAAACATATAATCATTTGATACGTAAAATTTTAAAGAGAGGACAAGAGTTAAAGAAAGAGACTGAAAGTTGTCTTCATATATATCTCCCTTCCCTTAAGTAGATTTCATTAGGTTATATATATATAAAACATAACAATAACACGAAGAATCAGGAAATAAGATAGTAACCACATCAAGTTTTCCATAATTCACGTTCCTGCATGTATGGCATGCTCTCCAGAAACCATCAAATTGTACGTATCATCATATTCCCTTCTAATTTAAAAATCTAAAAGCATATATTGGATAGCAAAGAAGAACAACAACATTACAATGATGCCTTCATTGTTTTAATAAAAAAAAACCTGAAAGATAAAACAACCGAGAGGAAGATATCATTATTTTCCCTTTGTTATTTGATCAACCTTAAGGCAATTGAAAAAGGACTGAGAGCAAATGAAAGAGCAAAAGAAAGGTGAAAAAGTCAAGGAAAAAAGCTAAAAAAAGGAAGAAGAAAGTAATAGAAGGAAGACGAAGAGTGTTTTCAAGTTAGTACGATCTTGAGTGCTTTACCATCCTTCTGTATAACTTTGATAACTTCTCATTGCTTTGATGGCCTGATTGATTTATAATCTAATTTCTTTATATGTGTAATTTATTTATTTCATGTTATGGAATTTGATTACTTTGAAGGATTACATGTCTATATAATCAAGAACCAATTTGATTGTACATGCTTGCTTTGGTTTGTTTAATCAGTATTACATTTGAATCTGATTGCTTTAAGATATTATAGATGTGAAACCTAATTGCTTGACTGATTTGGATCACCTTGATATATCATGATCGAAAATTTGTTTACTAGCTATACATATAATCTTATGACCTAAGAATAACAAATGATTTGGATCATTTTGATATACTATGATCAAAAACTTGTTTGCTGTATATATATATATATATGATTGATTTAGGAGAAACAACAACTAAATTTGAGTACCTTGAGATGCTATATCCAAATTGCTTTGATAAATTCTTACAAACAAGAGCCAAACTTATTGTCTAAGTGTTTTTTGACTTCTTTGATAAATTTATACATGAAACATTTAATTATAATCAGAAATAAAGAGGTTAACACTTGAATGCCTTGTTACATTCATATACAAAGAGAAAATATGCTAGTTTTAATATGTCAAGTATGAATAGGAAGATTACTTTGAGCTAATTACATATATGGAACCTGATTGTATTATAGAAGGAAGAATAGAACAGTAACTGATTTAATTAGGTGATCATATGGTCGTAAAAACTCCAAGGAAGGGAATTATATCATTAGAGATATTTAAGAGTATGTTATAAACTTATTAGTTAAAAAAATATTAGAATTAAAACAAAAAGGTATACCATATGATGTATTTCAGTGTATGTGTTAATGAAAACAATATGTATGTGTTGATGTCGAGTACTGTGTTTAGGACAAGAAAAGAAATAAGAGGATATGTCAAGTTAAAAGATTTAAGGCATAAAGAAAGTTGATGGTACACATAAACTCAAGTAAATGAATGAACAATAAATAAACTATAACTATTTATATATTGGTATATTAAAACATAAATAACATAATAGTACAAGTTATTATGCTATGAGGCCATGGTTGGGCTGAGTCAGAAACATTCACTGTTATAAGATAATTAGAGTGTTATAGATTATGACAATTGAGATGTGAACATGTATGATTGTGATTGTCCTTGCATTGTGACATGAATGTGTATGATGGAAATATTGTTAGTTAAAATGAGATAAATGAAATATAATGCAATAAGAATGAGAAAATATTCCTAGATAGTCTTGTTTAGGCGCTCTTCAAGAAACAAGCAATAACCTTACACACGTGCACACATCAAAATTTGTGATAATTTAGAATAGTAATTGTCTCACACTTTTTGTGGTCTTAGAGTAAACCACGAATATAGTCTTGAGCATAATAAGATCCCAATTAGTCTCAGGTCATTCGTTAATTAGAAGTGCTATAAGGAAATAGAAAGGGTTATCCAATATGACCTAGTAAGAAAAGATGTTGTGTGAAAGAAAATAGATAATAGGGAGATTGGAGTGTATATGAAAGCTAACCGGGGAGTTAAAAGCTATGAGAAATCAAGACCAGCAATAAGATATGGAGTAATTGTCACCCTTGAGGTCATATTCGAAATTTCTTTTCACTTATAAAATACAAGATCTAGTACTTTTTAAACAATTTAAAATGTCCCAAATTGTGTTGTAAACAGGACAGATGAATCCCACAGTCTATGTTAGTCTTTTCAAAGAAATGATACTAATTTAAAAATTAACGAAGTTACAAATATGTCATCTAAAGTGGCAGGCAAGAAAGTGATAGAAAAGTTTGGTTCTAAGAAGTATTTAGAATTTCGCTCAACTATGCAAAGCCTTTCTAGATGAATTTAAGAGAATAACCCCAACCATCAAGGCTTTGAATCCATTGTTACTAATAAGATAGGTCAGAGGGAGAGTTTATGGGGCTTCACAAAAGGTGCCACAATGAAATAGAAGACTAGATACTTCAGAGGTTAAAAAAGGTCTCAAGAAGTGATTGTAAGTTGATTGAAGATAGTTTACTATACAAGGGCATTCTATAATGAGATAGCCTACAAAAAATTTATCTAATGAGATTGAAGTAGAAGATTGGATACTTTGAAAGTTAAAGAAGGAAAGGATGGTCAGATTATCGTCATATGATAGGTGTTACCCTTTAAAACCTAAAGATAGAAAAGGAAGGAGTAATCAAAGAGGTTGGGATTTTCAACATTCTTAACCCCAAAAATAGAAAATGAATGAACCTTCTAGGTCACCATCAATTGAGGCCTACTAAGAAGAATAGCTCAGGTACAAGAAAAGAGCTTCATCCCACTAAATTTTCCAAACAAGGCATTATTATTAACGAAGCCTTACTCAAGAAAGACAAGGTAGGAGAGGTATTTGAAGAACAAGTTCTGTGAATTCTATCAAAGTTATGGACATGCCACGTAAGAATGCTATGAATTAAGAGAACATGAAAAGACACTTATAAAGAATGATTACTTGAAAAAATATTTAGCATAAACCAGGGAAGGTCAGACTTTTGACCTATAAAATGAGTAAAAAATAAAAGTATATTACTCTTGTGCAAACTCTCGATCATTGTAATCCCTCTGTTTTGATAAAACAAAAGATGTCTTAAATCCATCACTATCTTTGTTAACCATTCTTTTACACTCAAAGAAGGTTTATCACTAGGTTAGGTTGTGAAAAGGCATAAAATAACTTAAAGGAAGGATGAACCATGAGCTCTTGCTAAAAATACCATTTAACTCACAAAGGCTAGGTCAAAGGATCAAATCATGGGCGAAATACTTCATAAATTGACTTAATAAACCATATCAAATATGTTTATTTTTTATTTCGGGATAACTTACTTTTGTAAAGATTAATTGCTAATGATTATTTCAAACAATTATTAATAATTAAAATCTCTGATGAGGTCAAAATCAGGTTAAGTTATTTTTTTAGCTATTTATTAGCAATTGGGTCAAGGGAATAATAACCTGACCCTGTATTAATAATAAGTCAAAGAAATAATTGCTTCTCTCGTCTCAATGACTTGTCAAAAAAATAACAGGGATGAAACCTTGGTTAATACCACTTCAAACTCTTCAGCAATTTGTTAGAAGGAGATCAAATGGCCAATACCACTTTAAACTTCTTAGTGATTTGTTTAATAAAGTTAGAGATGATATCTTAGTTAGTACTACTTCACTCTTCTTAGTAATTTATCTTAAAAAATACCACTTCACTCCTCTCAATGATTTATTGAGAAAAGTAACACTTTACTTCTCTTAATGATTTATTAGGAAAAGTACCACTTCATTTCTATTAGTGATTTGTTAAAAAAAAAACTCCTTTTAATGATTTTTTGAAAAAAAGCGTCATTTTACTCCTCTTAACAATTTATAAGAAAAAATACTACTTCACTTCTCTTAGTGATTTGTCAAGAAAAGCATTACTTTACTACTTTTAGTGATTTATCAGGAAAAGCACCACTTTATTACTCTCAATGATTTGTCAAAAAAAAAAATAACACTTCACTCTTCTTAGTAATTTTTCTACAAAATAAATATCGCTTCATTTTTCTCAATGATTTGTTAGGAAAATAAGTATTACTTCACTCTTTTCAATAATTTATTAAAAAAATAAGCAATACTTTAAAACTTTCAGTAATTTGTTCGAAAAATAAAAATCACATCACATTTTCAGTGATTGATGAGAAAGGATTAGGTATAATTCTAATTAATATCTCAGCATATTTTTGAGTAATTAATGAGAAAGGATCAGGTATAACCCTAATCACTACCTCATCGCATTTTTCAGTGATTTACAGGAAAAGATCAGGTTTAATCCTAGCTAATACCTCAGCACATTTCTAGATGATTAACAAGAAAAGATAAAGTATAATTCTGATTAGTACCTTAACATCTCTCTCTCTATTTAACTAGAATACTTTGTAGGAATCTATGACCTAAAATATGCAAAATTTTAAGTTCTTGCGTATACATGTATCAAAAAACAAGGGTTTTCAATTTTTTATCTTCTCCAAAGTAAGAATTTGAAGAAGATAAGCTAGAAATCAATATAACCTCTTCAATCAACAACTTTTGTAATCCTAGAAAGCTTGAAGAAACACTGTTCTTTAATTGAAAAATGAAAAATAAAATTTTCTCCATGCTTTTCTACAATGGTCAGAATGTTAACCAAGGGAGAGAGATGATGATTTTCATCATTTTTCTTATTTTTAAATTGATAATTATTAATTGATTTTAACCAATTAAAATTAATCCAAATGGAATTAACTTGTACCAAAGTATAGCTTTTTATCAATTAAATTAAATGAAATATAAGAATTTATCCATTTTCTTAACTATTAAGGAAATTTTTTTAATTTAAAAATCAATTAATAATGAATTAATATAATTATTTCTAAAAATAATAATAAAAATTACCAATTAATTCTTGGATAATTATCAAACTGACAACTAAGTATATATAATTTATCATAAATCTCATATATACATAATTATCATTTAATTCTTTAAAGAATTATAAATACATACATACATGCATACATATATATAGAATACATATATATATACATGTATACATTTTTTGGTTCATTAAATTATTTTTAAAGGTACTAACCTTTTTTGAATAATTTTTTTCTCTCGCGCAGGACTTTCTAAGGCTTAAGAACATTGATATGACTATGAAAATTTAAAGTGAGTTAGCTGTGAATCATTTTTGAATATTTTAGAACTCAATGACTATAATTGGTATCTACCAATATGTCACAATCCCTAACTATAATAAAATAATTCTTCATCAAACTTTACTATTATTATATATACCGTGTGTGTAAAATTATTCTGTTATCCAATTTTAATCAAATTAGGGTTTATAGAATATTAAGATCCTAAATTTGATATATTCCATCGATCAATAGGTTCTGAACTCATCGCCATGAGCTCTTCATATGACATTTATTTTGCTTTGGTCAAAAACTTAGTTTCAGATATTTATCGACTTCATTTAGGAACTTTAACCTGGATAAAGTTAGCAGAAATACTTAATCATATTGAATGAGTTAACAGATCCCATCTCGACTAACATCCAAATCTTTATATGAGTAACGTATAATCAAACTAACTTTATCATATAAAATATTATTAGTCTTGTATTTATATACCATAACTATATATATCCATACAAGATCCGACTCTGATGTCTCAAGTCAAAAGATCAAATTGCACACTAGTATAATCTTTTAATAAATTATTAACTACATATATACCATGTGATTTATCATTCTTTATTCATGTTCGATACATAGTTTTCTAACTATTAATCCATACTAATGTCTTTATGACATAACTATCATCGCTACCCTTACTAATACCATTTCATGATATTCATAAGTGACATTTAGTATACCTACTATATGATAGTGATGCCCAATATAAACTACTCTTGTAGGGAACAAATTTAATAATTTTATTTAACTATTAAATAAATTATTTGACTAATTCACATATATATTTTATATATAGCATAATGTGTGAGTAAAGAACTCTTTTTTTTATTTATTGCATAAATATTATAATATTTATAAGTTCTAAAACTGATAACACAAATAGTTTTTAGTGCATACACTAACATACTTTGATTATGCAACTATTAAAAAGGCATATTTTTTATATTTGAACTACTCTAAGTAGGCTACAACCAAAAAGCTATATCTACTTATATTTGGATTACTTTGAGTAGATTGAGGTAGAACAAGGGTACCTTCTTATATTTAGACTACTCTGAGTAAGCTAAGGTCGAAAAAGTATATCTTCTCATATTTTGATTATGCAAAGTAAGCGCTACATCAAAAAAATATATCTTTTCAAATTAAGATTACTTTAACCAGGCCCCATACCAAAAAAGCATATCTTTTTAGATCAGAATTGCTTTTAGCAGGCATTATACCAAAAAAGTATATCTCCTCAAATCAAAATTATTCTTAGTAGCAATAGCCAAAGGTATATCTTTTATATATCTAACTCCTAAAGAAGGGAGACTATTCAGTCAAGCTATGCAAGTTTATTCATGTTTAAGATAAGATCAGACTCTAATACCAAATTAAGAAAGTGCTCATTAGATCAAGTCTTGTGACAATCATAAAAGCAAATGTAAAGATATCAAATTAGGTTATTTCTACTTATATTCAAAGTAATGGTATTCCCCTAAGTATTGAAAGCAAGTATGCCAAATAATAAGTTAGATCCAGATCAAGAATTTAAACATACAATTACCTATAACAGAAAAAATAAAAGGCCAAATAAAGTTTTATTCACTAAAAAAGTTTATTATAATAATATATAATTAAAACTGAGGAAACATTTTTACATCCATCAAACTCAAAAGAACTATGACAACATTAAAATCAATAAGGACAGCAGCGATAGTCCTATCTTTGACAACAGCTTTGAAAGAAGTGACGGTTTAAGTTAGAATTCTCCTGCTCCTCTAGTTGAAGACTTTCTCTTGCACTTATACCCCCTCATTTATATAGGATTTTATGGCCTAAAACATGAAAAAATTAAGTTTCTAATATATATATCATCATATATGTATAAAAGGCTAGGTGATCTCAATTAGATTATATACCCAAGTATATGTAGTCTTGTTATAGTATAGTCTGGTGAGTCCAAGTGTCGTATCCATAGGGAGTGTTTTTTCCAAGAATCAAATTGGTTATGTTCGAGCCAATTCCAATAGCAAAGGTAGAAGAAGTGTTGGATTGATTTTAAACAAAGAAATTA
>JAVXUL010000020.1:6388615-6399971 GCA_035590515.1 Trichilia minutiflora
GTAAGAAGAGAATAATTTGTGATTTTGATTCGAGTTATGAAAATTTTGATATAGAATTGCGTTGTAAAATAAGTATAATGATAATTTTATAGGTTCTTGATATGTGTTATGTGTATAAAGAAAATGTATTAGAGATATGTAATGATTGTCACATATAAACTCTAGATGAGAATGTGCCATTTAGTTCAAACTTGTAAATGGGTTAGTAATGAATATATTCTTACTTTATAAAATATCAATAAAAAATATATAATCTAATTATTTATAATAGATAAATTTTAATAATAACAATTAATATTAAAAATTTATTTATAATAAAATATTAAATATATATTTTTATTTGTTATTATATATAATGTTGAAGGCAATATATAATTATCCCGTAATATCCCAGACTAGCCCCAGTACAGGTCGGCCACTGCTAAGATCAAAATTTAACAAATATATCCAGAAAAAGAAAAATTAGCCCGGCCAAGAAAAAAAATGCATGGTGCTTGGAATCACGGAACATGCAATTCAATACAATACAGATTACATGTGATTTCCAAAGCAAAATTTGCACATCAGGCATTTGAGGATAAGACGAACCGAAATGGGAAGCTGCGTCCAGCGATGAGGGCTCGTCAACGATGTGGCATATACGCCACCAACAATATCACATCTTAATTATTACATACGAACAGTAATACAAGCCATATTTAATTATTAAATATCCATATACAGTTGTTACTTGCAACCAAATACTAACAGAAGAATGAAATGGGGTTTGGACCAAATCCATCTTCAATTAATCTGAAAAATTCTGAAACTTTTCTATTGCTGCAGCAGATATGAATATATATATATATATATAGATACAGATATATCCAATGAAGTAAAACCACTTATAAAAGAAACAGATGATCGGTTAAAACAAGAACAAGAAAAACAAACAAATGAAATGACAGATGAGATGAGAATGGGAATGAGAATTCCATTAACCAGAAACCAAGACGGTTCTCCTTAAAAAAGAATAGCTCTTGCTTCTTGGATAAAAATTTGCTACAGGCTTCGCTTTTAAATCATCTTGAAAATCACAGGGTTCCTCTTCATCAATTCTCCCAATACCAATCCCAGTACTGTGACTCTTGGGCATATTATTGATCTTACCAGGAGGTTGTCTCGTCGCCTGTTGTCGTCTCTGAAACTCCAGGTCAATTTTATTTCCCAGACTAGCTTTGGCAGAAGCAACTCGAAGGAGTTCTCTGTAATCTTCATCTTTGCTTGATTTGGCGGAGCTAACACTGTAACTCCTAGGCAAAGTGTTCACATAACCTGTAGGGCAACCCATAGCTGTAGTAAAAGTAAATTTATTGGAGCAGTCAGCCATGCTTCGGATGTAGAAATCCCTCGCCTTCATCAACATCTTCAATGATTTCTTCGCGTATTTCGTCAACTTATTTCCTTCCTTGTTGGACTTCTTGGTGCTCATCTTTCTCTTGTTTTTGTGTTTGGGTTTCAAAATAATTAACAGAAGGGAAAGGAGAGATGGGAAAGAAGAGAAAAAGGGGAATTCAGATAATTACAAGTTGTGATTATATTATGAAGAAGCGTAAATGGAAATGATGTGTGTGCGCTCGATTGTATATATATATATATATATATATATGGATAGAAATGGGTTAGTCTACGAGTTTCCTATGGACTCGAGTATTGTATTGTATATATGGAAGCTGAAAGTTTCAAACTACAGCCGGATTGGGAATAAAATAATGGAGAAGAGATTAAAGAAAAATGCAATTTGTTTTTAAGAAACAAATTTATATGCAAGAACCCAAAACGGAAAAAATGAGTAACAAACAATGACTGGAGTCGGTTATTAAATCATCCCCATTTTGAATTCTAAAAATCTTTCTTGTACTCAATTCTCTTCTCAACTATGATAAGAACCGATTAGCTTTCAAAGGTTTACGCAGACAACTTGTGGAATCAAACAATCTTAGCAAACATAATTATAGTCAGCACCAAGCTGATTAATTAAATTTTGTTAAATTTCACTTTAATTTTTTTTTTTAACTACTGCCATAAATCGCAGCTATATATTAGATAATTATTTTTTTATTGGTTAAGATAGGGTGTTTTAAATAAATGATATGATAGTTCTAATAATAACATCAACAGCAAGAATTAATGTGGTAAGGTAAACAGTCTTATTAATTATTAATTAGGTTAATAATTAGGCTGCCGAATCCAAATAAGTGACGATTGCTGTAAACGACAGTTCAGAGCTGCTTTGTCATTTCATTTCGTTTAAGTAAAGCGACCATCCCTACCTAACCAAATGCAAATTGCAGAGGCAGAGTTTTCTTACTTCAATTAAAGGTGGGGTTGCTTTGCTACCTAATTGCTAAGGATGGTGCCCATATGTGATGTGAACATATGAAGGACTAAAATGTTAGCATTGTAAATGTAAAGGGGATAAAGTTTAAAAATCCTATTTTAAGGGTTCGATTTATGAATATATTATTATTCATTAAAAATTTTAAAAACAAAAATTTGGAACGTGGGAAGCTTGGTGCCTTTTCTTTTATAATTTATTATAAATCAAAAAATATGCGTACATATAAATAAATAGTAAAATTCTCTTTACTTAAATTTAAAAATAAAATTTTAATTAATAAATTCATGAAATTCAATTATTAAATTTTAAAATAAAAAATTTTATTTAATACTGAGAACTTAACAATTAAATCTACTGTAAATTAATAATTGAAAATTGTGTTTAAATTTAAATAAAAATAGTCTCACCTACTTATAAAATATCAAAATAGTTGAAGAAAGGGTCAGCACCCATTGGGTGTAGTTTCGTGATTTTATTTTGAGAGAGTATTCGTATTAGTCTTGAATTCGAATTATTGGGAATGTATCCAAGTGTAAGAGTCAGATACAGTCTCGATTTCATTCGATCATTTGGTATCGTCGATCAACGAGATCGAGTCAGACGTCTGTTAGTTAAGAATCTAGATCCCGTTCTGGTAATATTACTCTAGGGTAATCGAGGACTTGGATCCCTTGACGGAATCTCCCGAGACATTGGTTGGCGACTAAAATTTTCGGATTTCTAAAAAACAAAAAAAAAGTGCCAATGTAATATTCCATTTTACCTAAAAAAAAAAAAATTGCTCATTAATTAATTAAAGCTATAACTTATAAATTATTGTGTCAGCATCACATTAGTACAAGTTTAATAATATGGATTATTAAATCATTATAATTTCCAGTCAATCAAGTCTTCGAGGAAAAAATCAATTGTATTAATAGTTTACAATTGTTATGGGCCACCCTTTAACAATAACTGAAAGGGACCCTTACGTTCAAACTTGAACTTACTTGAGTCTACGCTCGTAGAAAGATTAAATTTAATTTATTTTTTAATTTAGGTATTTGTCTGTATAAAATGTGGGTTTGCGAATGATTAATGGTAATTCTATACTAAATTATTTCAATTTAATATTAAATTGTTAAGAAGTAATTAGTTTATAATTTTGTATGTTGATGTCTACATCAAAGAAAGAATAATTGACCTATTCATAAAAATAATAATTAGTATAAATTTTTTTATTAAAATTAGGTAACCAACTTGAACGTAAAAATTAATAGTAAATTAGTAATAGAAATATTATTTTTTTTAACATATTTCATTGTAAAATTGGTTTGCCTGTGGCCCTTTTGTTTTTGAGATTGAAAATTATGATTGGCCAATAAGTTAGAACAAATTTAAAAAAAAAAATAGAACCTAAGCTTTAATGAAAATAAAATAAATAAAATTGCATTACAATGATAAATTTTTTTTGATAATATAAAATAGTTGAATTTTGTTTTAATCGATAAATTTCGTCTAATTAATTTTTAAAAAATATTAATTAAACATATTAATGTTCACTTATATTATTTATATCACAAATAACTGAATAGCATCAAATTCATGATATATATTTAAATTATATATTTTAAATTTAATTTACTATTATCAAATTACACTCATATGATAACAATAATTATTATTAATAAATATATAAAGACAAATTTATAATTTATGCAAATGATCATCATGAGATTATATAATATAGTCCCGTATAATAAAATAAAAAACCTCCATAAATTATTGCTTTGTACGTAATTAAAAGTATTAAATATTTTAATATTTATACGTTAATAAGTCTTCAACTGGGCAATGGAAATAACTTCGTTTTTAATTCTTGATGAGGTGTTGAAATTATTAATATATAGAGGTTTCCTTAATCATCTACTTTTTAAAAATAAATTTAATATATCATACTCAATAATTATCTAACCACATGGAGATTTATTTTTGTCTGAGAATGTATTCCAGGAAATTAAAATTTCTCAATTGACCTAAACTACACTACATGTATTGATAATCTGAACATAGCTTCCAAATAATGCAAAATTACATATATAATATTTGTGATAAGTAAAGTCAGCTATTTAATTAGCTGGATTATCTAATCATTTATTTTGTTGTTAACGATGATAGGAATGAAAATTTAATACTGTAAATAATTTCTGACGGCATTTTTCTTTAAAAATAACTATGAATTTAAAAAAAAAAGTATTTGACTTTAAAGGCCATATCACAATGTATTGAGTTGTACACTATATTTTTGCCCTTTTCTTTGATGAGTTGTAATTTTTATTTTTTATTATAATTCTTTTTTAAAAATTTTAAATTAAATAAATAAATAAAAACTATAGGAAAATAAATTAAAAATCAATCAAAAAAAAAATTAGAAAGACTAGATTCATTTAAGTTAAGGTCACGACAAAGGCTAGATTCGATTCAATTGTCACCATGTTTTGAATCAATTGGTGCAGTTGATTGACAGTAGCGATGGCTGCGAGAAGGTAGTGAGAACGATAGGTTAGAGACGATGATTTTAGTTTTAGTTTTAGTTTTTGTGTACATTAAAAAAAATAGTTTTTTATTTAAATATAAAAGAAAATATTTTTATTTTTAAATTAAAAGAACTATTATGCCTATTTTAACGTTAAAAAGTAACAGAAAAAATTTGACGGAAGGGTTGCTGTTGTTAATAAAAATTGGAATAGAGTTATTTGTATCCAAGGGGTGTAGTTGGTTGGTTCTATCTTAAAAGAGGCGGTTGTTTTGCATGTATTTTGGATTCAATTTATCGAGAGTATATTCTTTGTAAGAGTCTAGTATAGTTGTGAAATTATTTCTCTCACGTGACGATTGCTTCGTGTTTATTTGGAGTTAAGTACATTAAAATTTCTCAATTATAAAAAAAAAAAAAAGAATGGAGTTATTTATTTTTTATCATATGTTTCAAACTATAGGGGTACCCATAAATTGTAACAATTATAAGATCATTTAAATGCACCTTAGCTTAGCTCAGCCCATTCCGCAGGCTGTGTCAACAATAAGGTCGCTTTAAATTCGTTTTTTAATTAATTATATACTGCATAGGAATCCCTCATTTTTTTAAAGGTCAAATTTATTTGAAGATAAGAACAAACAATAAATAATATGGTAAAAAATAAATAATGGATTGTTGCTTGTTGACCGGTGAAAGATACTATTCTTTGTTATAATGCCATGCGTCCCCTTCTTATTGGTAAATTCCATCACCCCCTTGAGCCACTCTATCATTCCTTATGAATCTTACAGGTGTCCTCTACGTGTTCACTTCTATTTAGCTTAGATTTTGGTACGTGTATATGATATATTACAGGGGAATTCCAAATTGCCCATGAGATTTGTCAAAAATCGAATCTTCCCCTGCATTAAATTTTGTCAAATCTCAACCGTCTATTTTATTAAATCAATGACTTTTATTAAATCAAACTTAATGCAGGGCGGAGATTCACTTTTTGCCAAACTTTAAGGGGGAATTTGGAATTCCCCCATATATTATATTATAAACTTGAGATATATGACAAATTTTTAAGAATATGCAACATTAATCTAAATTTAATTGGTTAGATAGGTGATAATATTTTATTATAAATAGTTTTGCTTTGGTAACAAATATCAATAAGATGTCTTAACTCTTTTTTATTTACATCCTAAATTAATATTTATAACAAGGTTTCAGCATGACTTTGGTATGTGAAAGTATTTTATTTACATTTTCAGTATTATACTTTCACATTATACTATGTTTATTTTAGTAATTATATTATCCTTATTTCATAAATTGCTTTGTATAACTATTCTTATAAGTATGCTATGTTCCTATCATCAAATGGATTTTTTACATAAGAAATTAAGAATATTATGCATTATTAATAATAGAGAGATAATTAAAATTTAAAGTTATGAAATAATCTCACTAGACTTGAAATCTTGAATAACAATAAAATTTTATATGGGTCCAAAATTTCTAATATATATGTATTTAATTTTAATAGTATTATGTTTTTGTTATTTCCTTTAATTCACTATTTTTGCTATTTTTCTATTATATGTCAAATTTGAAGTTTTGAAATAATTAATCAAGACTTGAAGTTCTGAAAATAAATTAAAACTTGAAACTTTTGAACCTAAAATTTTAGATATATCAAACCCGAAGTTTTGTGTAATAAGTAGATTAAAATTTGAAGTTTTAGATCTATAAGGAATTAAATGTATGAACTTGAAGTTCTAATCATACGTAGGAAAGTTATTCTTTATGTGATACATTTTATTTTTATACCATTAATTTTCTTTTATTTTTAATAACTAAATTGAAATGACGAGTCTTAAAAATTTAGAAATTCGTGCTCTTGATGTTACCGGAATTAACTGTCTTTCTTAGTAATTAGTTGATTTTTCTAATTATTTAGTATTTTTGTAGTCTAGGTGTGATTTTCTAACAAAATGCTTGAATGTGCAAATAAGTGATATTTTATACAGTTTTGAAAAAATGATCATAACTTAAAAGTACAATTAGCAGAATTTAATGATTTTAGATGCAATGGAAAGATGACTTCAAGAAATAAAACATTCATAAAGAGGTTGAATTTATTTGAAGACATTAAGGAGATGAAAAATAGATGTGAAGACAGAATTTAGATGCTATCAGATAGAAACATTCCAACTATAGTAAGATTTTTTGGGTTGCAGCGTCAATCAGAACAAGTTTTTAACTTCTAGGATAGAACCATTCTAGCTGTAATGTGAATAATTCCAACTATAGCATGAATTAAACTCAGTTATGTGAAGTTTTATGTTTTGCTTTGTTTTTCTTTTAAAGATTGGTTTTTCGACTCTATAAAAAGGAAATTTATTTTAGGTTTAAATGGAACAAAAATACACAAAAAGAAGGCTAAAAAACACACATTAGAGGTTAAAGAAAACACCTAACAACTAGGATTACAATAAGAATATAAGGAGATTGAAGACTAGAGTTGAAGATTAACAAGTTTTTCTTTATCTTTCTCATTTCTCTTTGAAGTTAAGTATTGTAACCATGGATTTATTATTTATCTTGTTGAATTCATTACAAACATGTTAGGTTAAGTACTTTTTCTAGAGAATTGATGTAGTTTTAAGTGTGGATGATGTTTTAATGCTACATTTTGTTTATTAATGAAAATGTGAGTTTGTGTTATTTTATTATTCAATGTATAATGCTTCAATTGCATAGGGATGTGGATTGATGATTTAAATTCTAAATTTTTGCAATTGAAAGAGTGAGTTTAAGGTGAATAGTAAATAATTCAATCGAGGTTATACAATTAGTTAGGAGACGATTGATAATTCAAAAATCATTGGGATTGAATATGTGTTTAATGCATTTTTAGGTAAAGATGTCTAATAAGTTACAATTGGTGATTTCAGGCCAATTCAGGCTGAGTAGAGGAACTGGGGAGGACGAACCTGGCTCGAACTAAAAATTATGACATGTCGATCTTGGCCTATTTCATGGTTTGTATTTGATTGAATCAGCTTAGAACTGAAAATGGAATCATTAACTGGCTAGTTCAGAATGGTTCCAGTTCATTAAACAATTTCAGTTTGGTCTGGTTTCAGTTTCGATTTAGTTTTGGTTCTGATTTCGGTTTATAAAATGGGTCTCTCAAGTTTAATTTTTTAATTTAATTAAAATTGTTGGTGTATAAAATATTAGGTGACTTCTTAACACTAACGAGGAGTAATTCAGTGAGTAGGGTAGCTGTGATGCGACTGAGTTTCGCCTAGCGTTTCTTGTAAAATAGTAACACTCTAGGAATAATGTCGGGAGGATTTTTTGGTGGGAAAACTCTGATACTTAAGTTAGTTAAGATAAAGATGAAAGAAAAAGAGAGAAAAACTTAGCAAGTGAAGGATAAGGAATTGAGAAAAATAACCAGAATCAGAATCCCCCTTTATGTTGTGGTTCATTCTCCTTTTATAGGGTTATTGGGAGACTGATGGATGTGACTTGGCATCAAAGAATGGGAATGATAGGATTGCCTGCTCTTGGATAGTGTGCTAGCCATATTCATTTAAGGGTTGTGCTGTCAGACTGTAGGGTTACAGGTCCTGCCACTATGACATCATCTGAAATTCGAAGGGTGATGAGACAGGTGGCTTCTATAGCAAGGTAGCGCTTCCAGCTATAATAACTTCTATATATTTTTTTAATTATTCTCATTTTTATATTAATGTCAGGGGCTCTTCTAGACTAGAGATGAGAAATCCTCGGGGATGGGCGTCTTCTGGATTAGGGGCGAGGAATCCTCAAGGTTAGGAGTTTTCTGGATTAGAGGCGAGGAGTCCTCGAAGTGAGGAATCTTCTGGATTAGAAGTGAGGACTCCTCCAAGTTAGGAGTCCTTTAAACTAGGGTGAGAAGTTCTCAGGGTTCGGTGTTCTCTAGATTAGGGGCGAGGAGTCCTCAAGGTTGGGTGTTCTCCAGAGGCAAGCTTACCATATGTTTGCCTGAAGGTTCTCCACGTATCATCCTCAACTTTTACCCAAACATCTAGTTCCCCAGTTTTTAGTGTGTGATTTGTGAGGTTCATAACAAAAACATTAAGAGCTGGTGAAATCTCGAGGTCTTCCTTATTTTGAAAAAATCAAAGTCTGCGACTGGTACAAGGAGAGTGAATGACTACTGACGGACTGACGGGTTAAAGGTGTTCCCCCTAATGATGGACTCATATCTATTGCCCATAAAGTCCTCTCTGACATGTCTCCTCCTGATTTCCTGTTCTCTCCCCTATTAAATGCTGCCTGCGCAGGGGTCACTTTGTATGTCGCTTCCTGAGTTGGCACTGCTTCGTATCCTGTGAGGGTTTAAATGCTTGGCTTCCTGAGATCCACGTGTTCAGGAGTGAGTGGCTGTGATTTTGAACGTTTCTCGAGCCACAGGGATGTTTATAGAGCCTTTAACACGTGGCTATTCTCTAGTCGTCCGAGATCAACGGTTAAGATGCGGGGCTTTCTTCTATAAATTACCCCCCTTTTATCCCAGTCATTATCGGTTTCAGTCTCTTAGGTATTATTCTGCCCTTTTTTCTGCTCTAAGCTATTGTTATTTGCTTCCATTTTTTCTTTGCTCTTTTTCATGTTTGCAGGTGTTCACATGCCAGTATTCGTGATTCTCACAGGAATCTTCTTCTTCTTTTAGCGTAAAGGTATGTTTTAGGTTTTTCGTGGCTTTATCCCATTTTTGAAAAAAGGTAGGATGTCTCTAAATAGCGTGAGATGGTTTCTGATGGGTTTGGTGGGTTTTTGCAGCAAGTGAGGAAATGACTAACAGAGACAAACTCTTTGATGTGACCTGTGCCGGCTTGAAATCTATCAGAGTTTCGATTATTATCCAGGAGAGGGGGGATGATGATGAAAGCCCTACCGAGCAAGCTCCTACCAGGGGGCCATATGACATAGACTGGTACCCCTCTTCGATTAGTGAGACGGACTTGTATGCTTTTAGGCAAGCTTTTGACATTCCAGACAGTGTATAGTTGAGGGTGCCATTGGTCCACGAGATTCTGAGCGTGCTTGCGCCTAAGGAGATAGCTGTAAATGAAGAACACCTACTGCTGGGTGTTTGGCTCCCTATACAGAGGTACTTCCTCAGGATCTTTGAAGGTTTCGAGATCCCTCGCTATCAACTCACACTGAACAGCTCGAGGATCTTGAGTGACCTATTTGTATTAAAGGTCGATCAGCGCAGCCTCGCTTTGACTCCTGACGAGGTCTTGTTCCTATACTCCCTCACGAAGAATACTAGCTAGTACTCTGGGTGGTATTTTTTGTCTGTTTGCTTAAGGTATAATCCAAGGTGAAGGGTAATCCCTCAAGCAACAAGAGTTGGAAGGATCGCTGGTTCATTGCCAGCGGGGCCTGGATCGAGTCCCCTATTTTTCTTCTTTTAGGAGATTGGTATATATGTAGTGAGTTATTGTAATAGTCCGGATCATGAATCATAATTGCTGACATGTTACTTACTAGAGATGTAGGGAAGGAACAAGCGGATATCCCGACCGACATCGCAGATAAACTTATCAGCCTGCTATCATGGACATTAAGATCCTTCTAAATGAGAGTAGCTTGACGAGGTCAGGCCTGGTGCCTTGGGGGGTGTCTAGAAGTGAGCTTAACAAAATAAGAGCTCGACTAAATAAAGGAACCTCTGCTCAAATCCTTGAATGCTGCTTTTATTCATCCTACAAGCTCTAACTGCATTTGTTCTTGCAGAAGCAGGGATCGGAGCATCCCTGACTGGTAAGAGACAGTGAGCGATCGACGTCCTGAAGGGGCTACTCTCGAAAGTGGAGTTCAAGGTTTTGAAGATCTCTGACCCTCAGTCTAAGGCCCTTGGTGATAAAGAGAAGGGGTCCATTTTAACAAAGGTTCAGAAAAAGGCTCCCGAGAAGGGAGAAAAAAAGAGTGATCGCCTGAAGGAAAAGGACATCTTGATCAGAGAGCATGCCGTAGATCAAGACAGGCCTCCCCAGGGGGGTGACCCACCCTCGACTAAGGATAAAGGGAAGCGACCGATGGAGTTGTTAGTGTGTACGCCCTTGAAACTAACAACAGAAACCATTCGTATTGTTAGTTTCAAGGCTTATGATCTTATATAAACCTTATATTTATTAATAAAAGAAGTAGTTCTTTATTTACATACGTTTGCTGCTTCCTTTATTTTTCATACAATGAATGAAGAATGTATGTAAATTGTCCGAATAATTTTATTCAATTGTTAAATAAAATGCATAACATCTGTGACTCTTTTACTTGCCGATCGATCAGTAAAAGTGCCAAGAGGAATTGTAGAAGATGTGTTAATTCAAATTGATAAATTCATTTACCCAGTGGATTTTATTGTTTTGGATACACAACATGTGGAGATAGGTAATACAATT